>JAQZBX010000909.1:0-93264 GCA_029593785.1 Cabassous unicinctus
ACATGAGTGGTAAAAGCAAAGTGAACACCTCTCCACTGCCAGTTGAGAAGGAGAAACCATCTGTGACACAACCCCTTAGCCTGGGGTCACCAAACGTGGACTGTTGAAAAGAAGACTGTGGAAAACCCAGAGAACATGCAACTTAAGAAATGTTAGAGTAAGACTTATACAACTTAATGCCGCTAGCTGAGGGAAGACGTGGGTGAAGGTAAAGGGTGACAGTCTTGTTGGCACTGTGTTCTTCGTGCCAAGAACCTCAAAGTTCACTCTTTCCTCTTCACCACTCCTTATCCCCACACTACTCTTTAGAAAAGAACAGGCCCCTTTGTTGTTCAAAACAAACAAAAGCCACACAACAGTGTTGGTTAGATGCACACATTAGTCTTTGACTGCTTTCGTGTTTTCTGTATAACAATATGTTCTAAATTCCACCATGTATTAATTGCTTCTCAGCTGCATATTCATCCTCCAGTACCTCCTTAAAAAGTACCTTCCCTGTCATAATGGATTGGTCTCTTTAGAGCATTTCCCCTTTGTACTGGGTGCAAGTTTGGGCCTTGTCAGTAGAGGGCACTGGATGGATGTTGCAGGAGGAAGGGGGCTTCTCTTTCTCCTTCCTAGGTGTGTGGTTTTGCTTTTCTCCTCCTCCTGCTGCACAGTCTGTCAGTTGTCTGGATGTGTGGGGATACGTGTGGAACTCTGCCCCAGTCACATCCTCAAAACGCACAGTCCCTTGGCAACCACAGAGCTCTGGCCAGGTCCACTGCATGGCCACCATCCTGCAGTCCTTAAGTGTGGACACTGTTTCTTCAGGCCTCACTCCTGCAGAACTCCCTCTGCATTTCCATCCACCAACGTCAGCTGCTTTGTACTCCAGAAGGCTGCGTCTGCTTACCTGAAGAAGGTGGACTAGAACTGCTCCGAAAGCCCAGGCAACTCCTCAGCCTCAGTGTGCTGCAGCCATACCTCCTCCAAGGAGACCTGCAGCTAACCTTAGGAAGAGGGCCTCCCTTCCAATTTGTCAGTGCTTAGATATTTTTACTGAGCCCTGGGGTACTCTTTAGAATTCTCTTTATATCTTTATTATTACTCTTTAGTATAGACTAATGTTCTATGTTAAACTTCCTCCATTTACATTACTCTGTGGTTTCTGTCCCTTGACTGGACTGAAACATGGATTCACCATTTGTATGTCCTGTCCCAGATTTAAAACCAGCTATTTTTCAAGATTTTGTGATACCTTTTAGTGGGGAGCTTGATTTAAAGAGCACAATTGGAGAAATAGGGGTTCAGGGCTATTATAGTTTCTTCCTTCCAAGTTTTTTTTTTTTTTTCAGTAGACAGAGTTAAAAAACATATAACATTCTATTACACAGAACTATTATAGCATGTACACTGCTCTCCACCTTCATTTAAATTTATACTCAATAGATAGGTTCCTCATAACTTTTCATATTTTCTTACCATTTCCTGAGTACGTAAACAGTACACTTTCAATGAAAAATAAGTTCTTTCCATTTTGCTATTACAAAAACGTTGCAATGAAAGACTATTGGCATAGATAATTTTATATATTTGGCAGTGTGACTATGTGGTTGCGTTCAAGAATTAATGTTGGTCAATCAATGGTACACATTTATAGAATTTTGTTAAATATTGCCAGACTCTTTTTTCTACGCTCACACACTATTAACATAACAATAATTACTACTAATCTTCATAGGGAGAGGGCATTTTTAATAAATTAATTTTTTAAAAACTGTTTGATGACATTTATTTGTATAGCAATGCCAACAAAGTGACTACGTTAGGATTAAAGACTTAAAAAATTAAGCAAAAAGATGATTTATTAACTAATGAATAATAACAAAGTAAAGGGTGTTTTGGGATGCCTTTTACCCAGCTAAGCACCCAAAACAGAATTTTAAAAAAATAAGTCTTTGAAATTAGATATTAGAATATCAGAGCAACTAGATTAATGAGTCTTGGAGTAGCACAATTTGTGGCAATTAGATCTCAGAACAATCAATAGCTTATCCTATAAAAGACATACTTTCTATTATTTTTTTTAACTTTGAGATTATCAGATTTTTTTAAACTTGTGTTTTCAGATAATCAGGGCATGTTATTTGAAATGTGAACCTTATTTTCACAAGCTTGTGTTATGAATGTAGGTTTGAGACTTTATCAGATTATCCAAGAGTTTTGCTCATTTATTTTTTATAATGAAACACTGTGAATGCGGGGAAAGGCAACACTATTACATTTTTAAACAATTTTATATTCTCCAAAAGCATTTCAATGACAATATATGTATATACTAAAACCATGTTGTATTGTATGCAATATTTTCTTGACTATTTTAAAAAGGATTTCATTGTTTCTGAAAATAATTGGTAATTTGTTACTGATGATTTTATTTTGGGATATTGGAGATTGCTTAACTGTGCTAGAATATCAGGAATCTAAACAGTAAATCATTTTCCTTCCACCTAATTATCATTCTTGGCCCAAAACTGACCAGAGAGTCAAAGAAAAGATAGGTATTTAGCAAATTCAATTTTCTCTATTTTTCTTTGAGTGGCATTATCTACTACACTTTTAATTTGGTCTTAAGCCATAAATAGAACACAGCTTTCCAATAACAGCTGAGTGTATCTGTGTGAATTTGATGGATTTGCCTCTTTTACCCTTTGAGATGAAAGAACCTGATAGTAAAATAATTTTTGTTCCAGCTATTTTTATCTGTTTTGGCCTTTCTTTGTTTTTGTTGCTGTTTTTGTTTGTTTTATTTTGCTTTGTCCCTGGTTTTGACATGCCAAATAGTTCTTTAGAGGGGTTTGAAATGTACAATTCTTTCTCCTAACTTTAATTCAGGGGCGTATGACTTTCCGGTGTTTTCTCATCCCTTGTAAGGGCTGATTGGTATTCTTGGTTATTTTTTATAATTACATGTGTAAGAAACCATGCGCTTTAATTCAAATATGTTATCCCTGATGTAGGAATCAAACATAAGTGACAACAACATTAAACAACAGTCACAAAAAGTTGGCATAGTACAATAGCCAGAGGAGTCTTCCAGCACTCACACACACTTCCCAGTTTAGATAACCTCCTACCCACTACGAATACCAGTTCCTTCATTTGGAAAGTCATGATACAACTCGTGCTCTAAAATTCCCATTTTATAAAGATTTTGTAAGATAAAATCAAGTAAATGAGGAAATAGGAAGAATGTGATTTTGCTAAAAAGTAATTTGCTACTATTGTCAGTAACTGTTAAGAGTAATGTCACAATATTAAGGTTAAAAGTTCTTAATATGGGGTCCATTCCCTTCTAAAGATATTAAGAGTCGGCTCTCAGGTACCTATGGATACCTGATATTACATAGAAAAAACACTGTTAATGTTTATTGCAGATGAGGGTGGAAACACGAAACAGGTCTTTCATCAGAGGTGGAAGAAATCCATTATTTAAAAATGAAAAGGTGAAACTCTAATATAAAGGTATTATTAAGGTTGTTTTTATTGGTCTTTTGATTTTGGCAGATTCTGGATTTATTTTGACTACTTTGCAACAGATTAAGCTATTAGTTTAAAATATTTTTGGAGAGATAAATTGCATTTAGTCATTTTCCTTTCTAAAGTAATGTAACACATTTGTTGATTGGATTAATATTATTATAAAATCATTGTTCTAATACATTCTTTTAAATATGTTTAAGACTGTGATGGGATGGAGAACAATATTTGCCTAGAACATGTTTAAGTTTAGAGGGGCAGGGTTTTGAGATGTGGGATTATCAAAGTTCTGTAGAAGTCTCTATGTCAGGAAAGAAGCTTATACTGAAAGGAATGAGGTAGCTATTTTGATATGCTACATGGATCAATGAGGAAATGTATAGCATATTAATAAAAGATGAAGAAGGATAAATATCTGAACAAACCACTTAAACAAAAAAATTAAAGATTAAGAATACAAGTAAATACAAAAAAATTAGGAAATTATAAAGATAATTTAAAAATCAAACAGAAAAATAGATTTCCTATGTACATGTAAAAGTACTTTTTTGGTAAAAAAAATAAACATGATACTTTTAAGTATGCTAATCAAACAAAAGAATAAATAGGAGTGAAAAATGAATTTATATTAGATAAAATAATATGAATATATTGTATACTCCACTAAATTGAAAATCTGAATGATGTGAACCATATTGAGAAGAAGATACATACATACATTGTAAAATGATATTGTCCTCATTTTTTCCCCCACAAAATGTGCTGAAGCAATTGGATAATCATGTGGTGGGTTAGGAGAGGGAACTTGACCTAAACTTCACACCTTATACAAAAATTAATTCAAAGTGGATCACATATTTAGACGTAAAATTAAAATAATAAAACCTTTAGAAGGAAACCCAGGACAAAATTTTCCAGACTTAGGGGTAGGCAAAGAGTTCCCAGATATAACACCAAAAGCACACTTCTTAAGAGAAAATTTGGTAAGTTAGACATCATCATAATTTAAAACTTTTGCTTTGTGAAAGGCCCTGTTAAAAGGATAAAAAGACAAGATCCAGACTGAGAGAAAATATTTGCAAACCAATGATTAGTCAAAGGAGTTGTATCTAGAATCTATAAAGAACACTTCCAACTCAAAAGTAATGAAAGAAGCATTCCAATGAGAAATTAGGCAAAAGACATGACCAGACATATCACTGAAGAGGATGTACAGATGGCAAATAAGCACATGAAAAGATGTTCAATATCATTAGCCAATTAGGAAATAAAAATTAAAAGCACAATGAGATATCGTTACACACAGAATGGCTAAAATACAAAATGGTAATGACTGCCACGGCTGGAGAGGATATGGAAAAGCTAGTTTCTCATACATTGCTGATGGGAATAAAACATGAAAAATAGTTTGGCAGCTGGGTAGTTTCTTATAAAACTAAATATACTCTTACCATAGAGCCTAGAAATCTCATGCTTGGGCATTTAGGCCAGAGAAATGAACTTATGTTCACACAAAAACCTATACATTATAGCTCATCAAAACTTTATTTATAATAGACAAAACCAGGAAACATTTGAAGTCAATCCATGGATGAATGGTTAAATTGTGGTCACCCATATTGACTGTTACTCAGCAATTAAAAGAAACAAACTATTGCTACATGCACAACATGGATGGATCTCAAAGGAATTATGCTTAACGAAAAAAGCAAATTTCAAAGTCTCACATACTTTATGATTCCAGTTATATAACATCCCACAAATGACAAAACTATAGAGAGGTAAAGCAGATCGGTGGTTGCCAGGGGCAAGGACAGGGTGTGGATGTGATTGTGTCTTTAAAGGGGTAATACGAGGAAGCTCACATATAGTAATGGGACCCTTTTGTATCCTGATGGCAGTGGTGGTAACACCAATCTATAGATCGGGTCAAATCATGTGGAACCACATACACACACATGTGCATGCACCAAACATGTGTGCTTATAAAAACTGGTGAAAACTGAATAAGCTCCGTAGTTTAGTTAACAATATTGAACTTATTTCAAACTCTTAGTTTGATACTGTGCTTGTCACGAGATATTGCCATTGAAGGATTCGAGGGACACTAAGCACTATTTTTGCAATTTCCTGTGAGTCTACAATAATTTCAGAATAAGAGGTTAAAAAATCATTAGCCTGGATAAAAGAAAATAAAATACAAAGCAAATGATGTAAGAAAAACTAAAAAGAAGATTGAAACAGTAAATAGTAATGTTATCCAGAATATATCACAGAAAAGCTAACAAAGAATATTTTAGGCCAAGCAAGCTGCAAAGTAGAGTGATTTCAAAATTGTAAATTACAACTTACCCATGCCATAAAAACTTTCCAATAGAATTGAAAAGAAGAGAAGATTCCCCAAGTACATTAAGTAGCTTTACTCATAGCAAAAAATGACAAAATTGCACACCAACACACAGAAATTCAAACTAAAGATTTATTAAGCTTATAGATATAAATTGCATATGCAAATTATTATTTAAAACGAAATCTGAAAATATTATGTGATAGCCAGGCAAAATCGTGTAAATAAGAGAGTTATTAAATAATATTTGAATTCTAGTAGTATTTTATATTATATTATTAGATCAAGGGAACAAAATGATGGACACAGATTTTTCATTTGATTTTAGTTTTGTCAAATTCTGGGTACACATCAATCAAGTAAAAATACACACATTAAATGTAGTAAGATTAAAGTTCTATAACCAGTACATAAACCAATAGACAAATTATCACTTAATACTGAAACAGTTGTAGTATAATTTAAGACAGTATTGAAAAAGAAATGCCTGCTTTCATACTATTGTTACATAGTGTTCTGAAGGTCAGATCCAAATAATAATATAAAAAATAGATATGAAATAAAGTTATTGGAAAGAAGGAAAATTATTTGAGATAAGATTATGTAGTGTACTACTGCCAAATAAATATAATAGAATATCAATTTTTCTTGTACCCACATTAAAGTATAAAAAGAAAAGAGATAAAATTAATTCTAATAACATTTATTTAACCCAATATATTCAAAATATTCTCACATGCAATGAATTGGAGAAACATTAGTGAAGTATTTTACTTTTGTTTCACAGTATATCTTCCAGTCACTGTCTGAGTTTGGCACAGCACATCTCAGATTGACACTTCAAGTGCTCGTTAGTAAGCTGCACCCGTATTGGCCAGCATAGATCTAGAGCAACCAAGTTGATCAACTAGAAATTGATTAGTGTATAGAAAATACTTCTGTAATATGATCTGAAATAAAATAAAAATTAATTTAAAAAAAAGTTGGATCTTACAACGTGTGTAAAGTAGTGTCCAAAATTCATTTGAGGATGTGAAGAAACTGTGTGTATATAAGTGTGTGTATGTGATTTTATTGTCTGTGTTATAACATTTTGCAAAAACATATTAGCCCATCCATGAGCTATAGGTTTAGAGTCCTTGTTATACATGAATAACCATTAAAAATCTAAAGAAAAATGCCTTTTACAACAGGAAGAAGTCCACAAATAGCTAGAAATTAGCTCAACAAGAAATGCCAGCTATACATAAAGAAAACTACAAAAATTATATAGAGGATTGAAAATAATAATTAAAAATAGAAATGAATACATTACTGGATAAAAAGAATGCATTTGTGAAATTGTAATTTTTTTTCCAGTAATTCAAAAGTATTATGCAAATTGGATCAAAATTTCAGATGTGATTCCAAAGTATAAATGGAAGTAAAATTTTAAGAATAGTTCAAAGATAAATGTACAAAATGAGGAAGGAACATTTGCCATAGAAAATGTATAATTTCTTACTAATCTGAAAATATAAAAATTATGAAACTGATACAAAGATTGAAAGTCAAATTAGTTGAACTGAACTCTCATTAATTCATTCATTCATCCCCTTAATAAATGTTTATTAAGCACATACCCTGTGCTGGCATAAAATGTACAGTATAGAGAAGATAATGAAACAGACAAAAATGCCTCATATCGTGCAGCCTACAACCCACTGGAGAATCACAGGAGAAACCTGATATATGTTCAAATTGTGTATACAGTAAATGTGGCGTGAAGAAAGAATGATGTAATTGGTAAAACTGAAACAGTTGATTAATTATTATTAAAAAGGTAAGGTTAGGTATTCACGTCACACCAAAACAAATTACTAAGTTTAGTTAGAAAATACTTTTGAAACATTAACATAGAAGAGAATATAGACAAATGTGTATCTGATCATTTTGCAGAAGATATTTTTATTGCATTAAACATGGAAAGAAAGCACAGAAATGAAAGAATCAATAAATGCAATTATGTAAGAATTATTCCAGGAAGACCTACAAATTTGGTTATCATATATCATATAGGAATTCTTGAGATAATCAATAAGACTACGTAGCCCTTATTTAACAGTATTCTGAAGCTCAGTTCCATAAAATCACATATTGAATATATATGGCATGTATTTCTTGGAAAAATTGAAGAGAAGTTTCAGGAAAAAAGTTACATGAAATATAACCGAACTTGTGGAATATCCAATCCCTATTAAAAGCTGAAAGGTTTCCTTTCATGGCCTTACAAATCAAGGCCAATAACATTAAGCTTACTTTTCTTTTTTATGCTATAATTTACGAATTCATTATTCATGAAAGAACCATAGTAAAGTAATTAGTTGTAGTTTACACTTACAACATGTTTCTACCTGACTCAAACTGCAGCTTTGACACTTGCTACTTGTGTGAACTTGGGAAATTTATTCTATTTTATCTTGGTTTTCCAATCTGTGAAAATGGGAATAAAAATACTACCTTCTCCTTGGGATTCTTGAGAAGATCAAATAAGCTTTTACATGTAAAGTACTTAGAATAATGCTTGGCAAAGAATAAAATACTAAAGACGGTGCAGATATTTTGTTAATTAATGCTATGTAATGAAACACCCCAAAACTTGTTCATGAGTGTATACAGCAGTCGGACAGTTCTGCTGATCTGGCCCAAGCTTAGCTGTTCTCAGCCTTTTTCACTTATTCATCTGCAATCAGCTGACTGGTCAAGTGCATTCAAACTGGTCGAGGACGGCCTGACTCAAATGTCTGGCAGTTGGCATATGTGTGGCTGAGTCAGTGAGGACAACTGGGAAGTGTACAGCTTTCATCCTCCCACAGGCTAGCCAGGCTTGTTCTCATGGTGGTATCAGGATTCCGACAGGGAGAAAAGATGACAGAATGTCTCTTTAAGTCCAGGCTTGGAGCGGACACAATGCCATTTCCATAGCATTCTCTCCGCTAAAGTGAGTCCAAAGCCATGAAGATGCAATTAATAGGGAAGCAGATTTCACTTCTGCAGTGGATCTGTATTATCACACTGCAAAAGTTCAGGTTCTTTAGATGGTCAAACACAAATGGTCCCATAAGTAGTTCTCTATTGCTTGCCTAGATTCAAAGACAGTTTAGAGTGCATAGAGGGACTGATGGACTGTGTTGTTGCTTTCTGGCAAAATTTCCCCAATTATTTATGCTTCACATGTTATTACCATGTTCAACACATTAACTCACCAGTGTGCTATGGAACTCTAGAGTACAATTAAGAAAAGAACCTCATGAAATTTTATATTTATTTTAACAAAGGTGTCGATAATCCTCAGTATAGTTCACTATTTTCTTCATGAGGACTCATGAGAAATATCTTTCTGGTACCAGCCCCCAAAGTAGTTAGGCTTCTCCAAAATAAGTGATTTGTCTTTATCTGTGACTTCTATAAACCGAGGCAGTGATTGTACTGCCACTTTTTAATGGGAACTGAAAATATAAGAAATAGTTGGCTTTTCTCTCACAATTATGCAGGTCCTGAAGGAGAACATGTGTAAGCCTAGCTTTACTTGTGGATTCAGCCCATTCTTCCATGATTTATCATCTCCTTGTTGGAATTTCCACTGAGTTTTTAAAAATCGTACTGCATTATGTTATTATTGTAAGCTCTTGCATTTGGATACTGCCTTTGTTAATCTGCAGCTCCAGAGTCTCTCTTTACCAGCTGCATCCAGGTAATCATGGCCTCTGTGTTTTGGGTCTTGTCTGGTTTCCCACTATTATCTGTCTGTGAAGTTTATTTGGGGTCTTCTTTCTCAATCCATGACAAACTTCAGGATTATAATTTCTAGTGGATTCATTACTATGACTTAAGCTTATGAATGCCATTGGTTTCTGAATAGCAATGGCTTTTTATGTCAGTGATTTGTTTCTAATCTCTGTATTGAATGGAAAGAAATATGATGAGAGGAAAATACAAAATAATAATGAGATTCACTTTTTCTCTCAAGATTTATTTGTATCTCATTTCCCACAGATTTAAACATCTGGACAAAATAGCAAGTTAAAAGGTGTCCTATATCTATTTTCTTTGAATTGATTAATGCATTCATTATAAAAAATTAGAATCCCAGAATAGTTGCACTCTTATTTGGGTGGAAACCAGATATTTCCTCAATGACCCATGTGGGTTAACAGAATTTTTGCTTTTCTTCTGAATGTGTGTTTGGGGAGGGGAGGAGAAGAGGGAGCCAACTTTTAGTGGTTTGCTATAATATATAAATATAATAAATGAGCTGACATTAGGGTAATTTGCCTTTCCTACTTGGTAGAAATAGTTATCATTTTTCAAATCAAAGATTCTCATTATCTTCACTGATATTAAACATCTTTTCCACAGGTAAAACATAATAGTGATTTTCAGATTCTGTCATTCCAATACTCTTGTCCAATATCTCCATGTAAAGATGTCTGCTTGCCTAAGTTATTGCAATTCCACACTGTGACCTCTGGTTTTCATTTCCTCTCCCCTCCCATCTTGTGCCCCCTCCTTTTCATTTTTCTCAAACACATTCTTTCTGATTTGCCACACATTCCTAAGGCTTAATTATAGTTCATATGTGACTGACTTCTAGACCTATATGTCTAGCCAGTTATTTCTTCTATGTTATAAGCTATATATACAAGTTACTACAGAAAAATTCTACTCATACATTCTAAAGTTGTTCTCAAGCCTGACCTTTTCTCAGTATTCCATGCAAAGTTATTATAATTTACCATGTTGTACAAGAAAGGCATGTGGACATCAACTTTTGATTCCATCTGGTTTTTATTCTCCATATGCAATCAGTCATTAAGTTCTGTGGCTTCCATCTCCTAAAGATCTCTTTACTGTGTCAAACTCTGTCCTCACCCTTGCTGCCCTAGCAGGAATGTACCATGTCTTCTGGAGTGGACCTAAGACAGTTCCACTGTAGGATGTTCTTATAAAATCAAACTTTGCTTCATCCAATCTCACAAACAACATTCGGATATATACTGTTATTATTTTTCACAGTTATCTTTATTAGGTAAGGCTGTAGGCACATAGATAGTTTCCAGGACAGTTTATAGTGGGGGGACAGTGATTGGGAATGGTGAAAAGACCTGACTTTGGTGACATCATCAACAGCTTAGCATGCCATAGAGAAATTTTGGGACCTGGGAAACTGCATCTCAATCAAAGAACATGTTGCACCATCTTGAGCTTTATGAAAACACGTCAGTAATTTATGTTCTTTATCATTAAAAAATAAGTTACATACTATAACTATGACTGTTGGTGTGTTTCTATCACATCAAGAAATTTTGATGCCCAAGCAGTCATTCACTGGGATCATCACACCAGTTTCCTAACTGGGTTCCCTATTTCCAAGAAGCCCTGAGAATGAGCATCCTAAAAAGCGGGTCCAATCATGCCCCACATGACTTAGAAATTGAGTGGTTTTCATTATAAGGTCCAAAGCCTAATATGCTCTCCTAGAACATCCATGGACTGCCCCCTGCTCTTATCTGCAGTTTAACCATCAAATTTCAGCTTAGATACCAGGTCCCCTGTCCCCAAACAGTTTATTTTAGGTAATATATTATTTTAGGATTTTATTAGATAATTTTATTCTGATTTTAGGTGTTATATACTTATTCAACCCTTTTTGCAGAATTTGCAATTCTGCTTGTCAGTCTCCTCCACTAGACTGAAAGCAGGGATTGCAGAGACCTTCTCTGTCCTCTCCACCACTACACACCCAGGGCTCGAGATTGCTTGGTGTGCACTAAGTGCCAACAAAACGTTTGTTAAATGGATACATTTGGGAGAGTAATCAAATATTTTTTAATAATTTAAACTTTCTTTTTCATTTAAATATGCTGATGAGTAATTTTGTAGTTTTATATGAAATTTTTTAAATTATGGTTATTACAATTAACAGAGGAAAAGAAAATCAGTATATTGAACATTACAAAATATTAAAAAATATATAAATATATGATTAATTTTTTACTGAATACAGGCCGATTTCTGAAGTTTAAGTACAACATTGCAAATTCTATGGCAATTAAATAATTATATCATTTTGCTTAACGTCCTTTAGGAAACTTGAACCATCTCTTCTATATGGGAACAAAATATCAGAATACCATGAGCTCCACAAAGTTTTATTCTTCATATCATGATAAACAAATCAAGGAAACAAATGTGCTACAATGTAGATTTTCTTGTTGACTCAAATTTTATTATTTTAATAATTTGATCTTTGACTTAACCACACATTTGACAGACTTTTTGAAAATATATGGGTTTATTTCATCAAAAAAGGTCCAATTTGGAATCATTTTTTCAGTGGAGTGGTATAAAAAGTGACTGTCCTTTGATATTTAATTACAATAATTTCTTGAGTGTCTGAGAAAGAATTTACATATAAATGTTCTAGATAAGCTAGATAAGCAAATAATGTAGATGCAATTTTTAAAATCTTTCAACTTATTCATTTATTTCAAGTCCCACTTTATCTTAAACATTTTTCATATTGTGTGAGCCTATGTATTAAGCCTATTGCTAGGGATTGGTCATTTATAGCAATTAATTCTCAATATCTTGTATATTGATTTATAGTTGATAATGCAAATAAAGTTTATAATCTAATCTAACAATTTATTCATCTGCTGATCCTGGCAGTAGGTTTCATTGCTACGTGCCCTTGAAGGTGAGGAAATTTAGCCTCAAACATGTTAAGTGATTGCTTCCGATCACAGTGTGCAACAATTGTTTCTTTGACTATCTGCACCAAAAAAAAGTGCATGTTTAATAACAGCCATAACTATCGTTCTTGAAGAAGTGAGTATTGGACTGATTTTTAAAAATAGGATAATTAATTTGGGAATTTAATTTAGTAAGATGGACACATCTGTGTTCTCTTTTCTAGAATAAAGACACAGGAAAAAGAAATGATAGCAGGAAAATGATTAGCTTTCTTGCCTGGATTATCTTTTGCCAAATACTATATGTCATTCTATAATATGGTTAGTTGACCTTAAGGAAACTGCCCATATTTGACCATTTTTGCGCTATAAAATATCAATTTATCTTTACTTACTGTATGATTTCTCTTCCTTCAATGTTTTGACATGCTTTTCTTTTGCCTGAATCACACTTTCCCAATCAATTCATAGTTTTATTTAACTATTAGCTCAATTACTGTGCTGCCAAACGGGAATCTTTTCTTTATCCCACTTCAAAATTCAGATTATTTTCTTCTCCTTTTATCCTCGAGTTTTTTCTTTTGATTTATATAACTATAATACTTATAATGGTATTTCCCTGTCTTTTAGGAAGTATGCTTTTGTTTGCCTTTGTATTCCTATCCTTCACAGTATCTTTTTTAATGCATACCTGCCTGGACAAAAATGGGCCTAGGGCTTGAACAATGAGCCCTGGGAGCTATGGGGATGACTCATTGGCCCAAAACATGTCATACCAGCTGTGGCATCAGCTTTCTTTCAAATTCTTAACCAGCAAAGTTACTTGCCTAAGATATTTAGCTAACTTGAGTCTTAACATTATATGTAAAATGAAAACAGTAGTATAATTTATTCCATATGATCAGTTTATTAGCTAAGATAATGCAAGAACAGTGCCTAGCCCACAGGTAAGTTCCCATTAAAAGTGGCTATCTTAAATTCTCTAGGCAAACACAATGCCTTTTCATTAGAGATGTCAAAGTACTATAAATAGGAAATAGAATGTACTGAGTGAGACAGGAACTGGACAAAATTATTCCCAGAGAGTAAAAAGAAAAATAAAACATTATCATAAATTAGAATTATTCTTATTGCCTATTTCCCATTCCCTCAGACCATGGCTGTTTTTTTTCTTTTGTTTTGCTTTTGTATAGATTTTTGTTATTCTAATATGGCTCTACTCCTCTCATGAATACATAAAACCAGTGATAGGTCCCAGTTAAGTAGATATAGGTAAATAGCTTAGAAATCCAGGGCATTGGGCCATCTTGCCTTCTCTCTTTTTTATAAATACAGCTAATTGGGAATCTTAGGATTTTCTTTGAAAATTAAAACAAAAATATTTCTATTGTTTGATTAAAAAGAGTAATGAACAACCCCTGGTAGAGATTTTGGAATCATTTATGATGACCTTGGTGACCCTGTTGATAGTTCTGTGTTTTCATGAAAAGAATACATGTTCAAGGTTAGTTCAATAGAATTAATGATACCCGATATGTGAGTGAATTTATTATATAAAAGGCTTTCAATTTGTATAGCAGTGAGACCCAATAAAACATAGAGTGTTATTGAAAACCCAGTTTACAAAGCAAATAGAATGGGAGGTTTGTTCATTGGAAAGGAGGAAGAGTGATGAAATTCTGTTTTTTGGTTACCTGTACCTATGTATATATGGGGCAATTAGATTAATTAAAAGTATTGTAAAATGTATACATAGTCAAAATATCTTTAGTGATCTTAAGCCTTCATACATGAAAGGGAGACGTTTTCAGCATTCAGTCCGATGCATGTTTTCCCACCCCTGAGATGGCGCCCTCTTCTGTTTTCCTCATTGTTCTTGCTCACTGCCTGCTTGTTGTTGGTTTTTTTTCTCACTGTTTTTGCTTACTGTCTGCTTGTTGTTCTTCGCTCATTGTCTGCTCATTGTCTGTTGGGTGTTTTTTTGTTGTGCCTTGTTTTTTCTTTAGGAGGCAATGGGAACTGAACTCTTGACCTCCCATGTGGGAGGCAGGAGCTCAACTGCTTGAGGCACATCCACTCCCTGCTAAATTTTTGTTTAGTTTTGTTTTGTTTTTACTTGTTGTCTGCTCATTGTTTTTGCTCAATATCTGCTCATTGTCTACTCGTTGTTTGTTTGTCTTCTTTAGGAGGCACCGGGAACCAAACCCGGGACCTCCCATGTGAGAGGCGGGCACTCAACTGCTTGAGCCACATTCGCTCCCATGATGCACATTTTAATACAGAATCTCAGGTAATAAGACAGAATATTTCCTTATCTAAAAATCAAGATGGCATATGCCAACAAGAAAAGCATGCATTTTTAAATTTGCTATTAATCTCCATTCATCAAATGTACATATAATGAGAATGTTCACAACATTCAAGACATCGCCCCATGCAAATGCCAAGAGACTGTTTTTATGAAGAAAACACCTAACAGGCATGCTGACTGAGAGTCAAACTGTTTGACACATTAAGAAGTGTAGCCCTAAAAATGCATCCTAAAATGGAAGTATTAATATGTGTATTATTTTAAGCTTATAGAACTAAAGCTCAGAAAAAGTAAATGTGTCCTGAGGTCACAGATTAAGTAAGTGGCCAAGCCCGAATTCAGACTATCAGTCTGCCACGCCCCTGCCTTTTACCCTGCCAATTCAAAATCATATGATAAACCAACATGAAAGCATAACCTCTGATATGATACCACATCCATCTTTATTACGTTAAGCAAGGATTGAAAGAAAATACGTTCTTTATTGGATTATTTAATTAAAAGTATATTATAATTTAATTACCAATGTGCTATGAGGGAAAAGACAAATCAGAGTAGAGAAACATTGCACAAATTGCATTAGTTTCACAAGGCTGTTTTTTATTTGGAGAGATATGTATTCTTTAAAGTGTAACCTTATAAATTTGTGTCTGTCATCTGGCAACTGAGGTAATTTTTGTTTGACATATTATTCAAAGCTCTTTAATTCCAGAAAATTCAAAACAATCACTTCTATAATCAATTTACTTTAATTTTCAGAATTAATTAAAATCTCACTATGTGATCTTGATGGCATATCTCTTCTTTGACAATAGTAAACTACTTGAGTGGCTTCAAAGGAAGAAATTAATTGAGAATGCATTTGTCCATGTTTTGCATTCCTTCATTTTTTTAGGTTCTGGGATACAAAGAAAAACTTTCCTTTAATCTTGATGGGTCAAAGGAAATCATGCACACTGGCCTCAGCTTTAAATGTATTATTTCCTTACATCAATTTAGAAACTCAATGCTTTAGCCAATACTTTAGTAAGCCAATAGTTCTATCACAGTTATTATCCATATTAGCAGGAAATACATAACTTCAGCAAACATGAAAGCTGGCATTCACATTTGGGAGGACAAAGGAATGAAGGAAGGAAGGAAGGGAAGGAGGAATGTAGGAATAGAGGGAAGAAGGAGCCTTTGAAAACGTCTAATGAGGTTAGTGAATGGAATTCACCTGGTCCACCAAAAGGAATTTGTGTATCTTCTAATATAATAAATTCAACTCCTTTAAAAGGGGCAAGAAAAACTATTTTTCACCAAAGACTATAAAATTCTCTACCAATTTGATAGTTATCCACTGCAAAATCCCTAATGATTATAGTAGCGCAATTACAATAAAACAAATATAACATAATATAATAATAATATCAGTGATCTGTTTCCAAAATAAAAATACTTTCCTTATGTTCTTTTAGGTAATTCAGACCATTAGTGCAATGGATAGAGATGAATCCATAGAAGATGACCATTTTTACTTTAATCTATCTGTGGAAGACACAATGAATTCAAGTTTTACAATCGTAGATAATCAAGGTAACGGCATTCACTCATGATGATATTTGACCCACACTTTGTAAATCATGTTTGACTTTGATAGAATTTACAATATTAATTTTATACTGTTCTTACAAGGTAATACTGTTGAGAAGTAGAGCAAAGGAGTGACAATGGAAAATGGGAAACACCACCCAAAGTTAAGTCCTGAAAATGCTGGCCCAGTTTCTCCCCCTTCTTCAAATTAGAAACACTTTTTAAAGTCATTGGTGATTGTCCAGCCTGAATGATCCGGCAAGCATAATTGCAGTTCTGCTACGGTGTTCCTTTCATATTCTATACAGCTCAGACCTCAGTCTAAGTCTGGAGAAGAGGATGCTATATACTTAATTTACAGTCACGTTAGCCTGATTGATTCAAAGACACTTAGAGTCATTAATGAGGAGCTATAAATACATGAAATTAGTGTAAGGTTTTTCTCCTTCCTTCAACCGTTGGAAGTCATTTTATCACTCAGAGGAGAAAAGCGTTCTGAAGGAATTTGCTTGGAGAGACAGGATTTCTCTACCTGCCTCATGGGGGTGCATGAACTTGACACAAAGCCACACTGTTCCTTTTTCCATAGCTTCAGTAAAGGACTTTTTGTGCCCTTCTATGGATTTCTATTTTAATGTTGCTTTAATTCTCAAAGACTTGAAAAATTATAGAGATTGTTACTCATGAATCTATAAACAAATACCATGCTGCTGTCCTTCCTTCATCTGACTTTAACCTTCAACCCAAGGAGGAATCTGTTGTGGAAGAGAAAAAATGTGTAACTATTTTTCTCCCTTTTGCCCTTGTCAAATTCCCCATTTAAAGGAACACAGATATACCTAGGATAAGAACACAAATATTAATACAGGAAATAAGCTATAGCTTAGACTTGTTTTATGCTAAAATAAAGTAATTATTGGTGCATATAAATATATTGAAACATAAAAGTAATTGATTTGGTTTAATATTTGTGGTTACAACTGATTTCATAAAGTCTATATTGAAAACAATCGAAACTGTCTCTCATGTCTTAAATCTGCCTAGTAAATACAATCACATGAGTTTTATAGTCTTTAAGAGAATGATAGGGAATTGTTCTTTAAAACATGATGTGGGAAAAGTCATAAATAGGCATATATTTCTAAAGATTTCCATTTCTTTGCATTTTACGGCAATTGTCTTCCAAAGTTTATCTCATATCTACAGAAAATATTTTGGGGGATGCTGATAAAAAGAAAAAAAAACTTGAGGGAAAACATCGTTGTGAGGCACAAGAAATTGTACTGAAAAGGATTATTTAGCATATTCTGGGAATCATGGAAGAACAACTTCAAATGTGCTTGAAGTATACATTGTTCAATTTGGTTAATTTTTTGAATGTCCTGTCTAGATGAATTAATCAATATGACTAAAATTTAAGCATTATCTAATTTTTAAATAGAAAATGAGTTTATGATATTAAAGTGAAAGGAAAGATTCTAATAGGATTTTTCTACCAGGTAAATTTAACCCTTTTATGTCATTAGTAATACATAATTTGAGATCAATTGTTGTAATAGATAATTTTGAAAATCTCATGTATTTGCAGTATTTGTGAAAATAACAGGCTCCAGCTATGAGAAAGAAACACTGTGTGTCATGTGTAATTATTCCAAATGAAACTGATACTGGCATCATAAATCTAGGACCAGTATTTCCTATACAAATATTGATATTTAACTAAAAAGCTCTTTTAATTTTTGGGTTCCACATGTATGGTCCTTATCTTTCTCAAAAGGCATGCTGGAATTGATTTAAATAATTAATCTAATGACATAATGGGCATTTATTGTCAAAAACATTAAAGATTTTTTGGTGTCTTTCAATTATCTTTTTTATCAGAAATTTCCTCTTCCTTTCATTTGGCCCCATTTGATCATAGCTCTGCATTGTTGCCTCTAGTCCATATGACTGCTATGAATTTACTTTCTGTTGTAAAACAATTATGAACATGGATTTTTGTTTTAGATAATACAGCTGTAATTTTGACTAATAGAACTGGATTCAGCCTTCACGAAGAGCCTGTTCTCTACATGTCCATCTTAATTGCTGACAACGGAATCCCATCACTCACGAGCACAAACACCCTTACCATATATGTCTGTGACTGTGATGACAGTGGCAGCACACAGGCCTGCAGTAATAAGGAACTTGTGCTTTCCATGGGATTCAGGACAGAAGTCATAATTGCTATTCTGCTCTGCATCATGATGATATTTGGTAAGTGGTGCTGAACTGAATACCGCCAGATGACACATCTCTAGAATAGTTCATTCCAGTACAGCAGTGCGGTGTGTGTGCCTCTGTGCATGCGCATGTAGGAGCTTAATTGGTCTTCCAAATGCATTCAAATTCTTAAGCCAAATGGAGAAAGTGAACAATGGAGTGGATAAACAAGCACTCAAGCTGAAAATCAACCATCCCTGAATTGCACGAGTATTCAAACGTCTGTTTACGTACCTTGTGCATTGCAAGAAAATACATTTTATAGAAACTATTAATAATCATAATGGCTAGTCTCTGTTGAGTGTCTTTACACTTAGGACTGTCTTAAGTGCTTCCGTGCCTTATGCAATTTAATCCTCACAGTAATCTCATGAGTAGCGACTATTATCACCTGCATTGTATAGATAAGGAACCCGAAACTCAAAGAGTTATGTGTTCTGCCAAGGTTCATGCAGCGAGTAATGTTGTGGTAAGATTCCACAACTACAACACACCATTGTGCAATATTACAATGCAACTAATACTAGAACACAAACAAAAGTAAATTTTAGGATCCAGAAATGCAAAATTTAATCAAAGTGCTGAACAATAAAGAAGTCTCTTAAAACTGCTCCATTTGTCTTTGTTTTGCTTTGTTTTTTTCATAAATAGATATTTTACTCATTTCACAGATAGGTAACTGAACCCCAAAATGGCCTTCGGGACTATAAGTGATTCATCTTAGCATGACCCTCTCCCTGTCTCTAGCACACCAGTACAAAAAATCTAAACTCTGCTTTTGTGTCCCTTGTAGCTTCATATCAAACCCAACACAGCATTATCAGTGTTGTGAGAATTGCATCAGCCACTAGTTCTGGAGTCTCAACCTTTCCATTCAAATTGACATACAATAGATAAGTTTTAGGACTTGCTTTGTCTTTACTCTTCATCTTTCTCAGAGCTTCAAAAAAAACACACATTCCTCTTTTATCACCCAACATTATCATCTTTTGGTTTCAGTTCCAGTTTTTCCAATTATTATTTTTTTAATAATGCTTCCCCCCTCCCCGACATGGCTCCCTCACCTTTTTGCTTGTTGTTTTTGCTTGTTGTTCGCATTCATCGTCTTCTCGTTGTTTTTGCACATTGTTTTTTGCTTGTTGTCTGTTTGCTTTGTTTTCTTTAGGAGGCACTGAGAACCAAACCCGAGACCTATCATGTGAGAGGTGGTCGCTCAAATGCTTGAGCCCACATCCACTCCCTGTTCACTTGTTTTTGCTCACTGTCTGTTTGTTGTATTGTGTCTTGCTCATTTTTTTTTTGCTCATTGTCTGCTAGTTGGTTTTGCTCCAATTATTTTTAATGATCTCTGATCATAAAACCGAATTTAGAGCTACTTAACTAGATAGACGCAAGAAACAGTAAAAACACACAGTGCTTGGGGGAGTGCAAGTTATGAACTGTTACAGGTTCACATCTAAACCAAGCCCTGACCTCCTAAAAGAAAACTAACAGTAGCCTGGCAGACAGAGGCAGGAGAAATATTTAGAGGGTGAGAAGTATGAGTCAACCAATAGTCAAATTTCCTGCGAAAGCTTCATCAGTCCTCTCTCTAGTTTGCAGTTGAGAAATTATTTATTATGCTTCCTATGAATGATATCTCTCAGATGAGTTTCAAAGCACAGCACCTGAATTCAGAGGTGATGATCTTATTTAGAGCACTGTTTAAATATTTTAACGTAATTTATATAAACTATAGCATAAAATATTTATGTGTTAGCATGTTAATTAGATTACATTACATATGCTTCAGTTTCCACGTATGAAATTCTGAACAGCTACATGGGATCCAAGGTTGAGTGCAGGTTTGATCTCTTTGATACACACACACGCGAGTGCACACACACACGGGTTTCTTTAGAATTACAAAATTGTTCTGTCCCACATATTAAAAGTATTGATTCTGGACAAAACAGTGTTATAATTTTAAAAAACGAATTGCTTGGAATTTCTGAATAGAATGTGGTTTCACAGATCACAGGCTCTGAACCAGCTTTCTGGTTTTGCACTGTGTGACCCGGGTCCTGCAACTTCATGTCTCTGACCCAACTTCCTCATCTTTAATAAGGGACAATAGTAGCATGTGACATTGTAAGGATTAAATCAACGAACAAATGCAGAGGTTTTTAGAGGAATGCCTGGCACACCATTTGTAGCCAATAAATGTTAAAATAATTTTGATGAACTTTGCCTCAACGATGAATATCAAACTGACATGTCATGCTTATCTTCTGTTCACATGGATTATTGGTTACTAAGATTGACAACTGCCTACAGATTGGAAAATATTCCCCTAGTCTACTTTTATTTTAATATGTAAGAATAAAATTTTTAATTTATAATTTAAATTGATCATCAAAAACAGCTCTCTATATTAATATGGTGTTTTTCCTCTAAATCATCAGCCGGGAGGATTGCTATATTTCCTTACATCATTTTGTAAGTCCCTCTTGTAAAATTTCAACAGAAAATATATGTATTTGACTTATAATCATAAAATCCCAGCTCAGTATATCAGGGTTCATGTCTCGAGCTTGTCACAAAAGCAATGTTTGTAGAGTTTATAATGTTCTGCATGTGTTCATTCAATACTACGGTATGCTTTCTTTGTCAGGTTTTATTTTTTTGATCCTGGGTCTAAAACAACGAAGAAAACAGAGTCTATTTCCTGAGAAAGGTGAAGACTTTGGAGAGAATATATTCAGATATGATGATGAAGGGGGTGGAGAAGAAGATACAGAGGCCTTTGATATTGCAGAGCTGAGTCGTCGCACCATAAGGAGGGAACGCAAGACTCGACAAAACGCCAGCACAGAGATCAGAAGTCTATACAGGCAGTCCTTGCAGGTCGGTCCAGACAGCGCCATATTCAGGAAATTCATTCAAGAAAAGCTGGAGGAGGCGAATACTGATCCTTGTGCCCCTCCCTTTGACTCCTTGCAGACCTATGCTTTTGAGGGAACAGGGTCATTAGCTGGATCCCTTAGCTCCTTAGGATCAGAAATCTCTGATCAGGATGAAAGTTTTGATTACCTTAGTGAATTGGGACCTCGCTTTAAAAGATTAACATGCATATTTGGTGCCACTCCGCAGTCACATTATTAGATTTTTTATTATTAAAAATATTATAAGTGCTAATATGTGTGTTGTTAAATTGGGGGAATCTTGGTAAAAAGGACAAGCACATATCATGGTAAAATCCCCAGTTGTGTGTCGGTAAACTAGTAACCTGGAGGGGGAAACCACTTATTTATCACACTTGCTGATTTCCTTGGAGTAAAGGCCATTTCAAGATACCCACATGATATCACTGAATGTAAGAAATGCCAACATTCATCTCTCCTGTGCAAGTGCCAGCCAGCTAGCATGCCAGTGAAACATTGCTCTATTTTCTTTTCAATATAATCCAATCTGAAAGCTTCAAATTTTTGAGTGGTAAATATGGGAAAGCCACTGAGTTAGTTTATATTTTTTCATTTATCTTTTTTTAATCTTACAAAGAGTAAAATGTTTATATGTGTTAAGCTCCTGATATTACAGAAATAAACACCTATGAGAATCTGGGTGACTACATAAAAACTTTTAAATAATTTACTATATGTGAATAAGTAGGCTTCTGACTTCCTCGTTTGATATTTTAAAATTTCTATCAAGTTTACAATTTAAAAGTAATTTCAAATTTGGACATATACCTGGTCTATGGTAATTGATCAAAACTATATTCCATAAATTTGTTTTATTTTTAATGTTGCGTCTCTGAATAAAAAAAAGGACATGAAATTATATTTAAGAAATTTTCATATATTATATTCATATACCACCCAGATGATTTTTTCATGTGAAAATGCTATGACAAAATACATGTCAACATTTATTTATCATTAAATTTAAGCTTTATGAAGCTGGTGGAAAGTGTGTAAAATCTTTAAGTTAAATTTTATTGCTGTAGCAAATGATACAGAAACCTAAAAGGAGCAATGGATTCATGCATGAATAAATATTCATTTAAAATATTATGATCAACTGCAATGTCTGTTACCATACCTAAAATAAAACATGATGCAATTTTTAGCATTTCTTTTTTATTAAGAGCTTTGAATATGACTGAACTTTGTCATTTTTAAAATATGGAATATAAAATTAGGTGCAATATTTGGTTTTATTGTAACATTATAAAGGAAGTAAATGCTAAGCTGATAGACATAAATCTAATGTGGTAACATTAGATAATAAGATAATAAAACACTTTAATTTTAATCCGACCTTTTAAAGAATGATCCTTTTTCTACCCAAATCAAAGTGGGATTCAAATTCATTGTTTGAAAAGAAATAACTAGATAAAATGTTTTCAATATGAGCTTAAATGATCATTTCTTATTAATTGTATGTGTGCTTGAATTGCACCAATTTGGCCATATATGTTTAAATAAAATATTTTGATTATTTTTGAGGTATGACTACAGTAATTGAATGGGTGCAATAATTTTTTCTATTCTCTGTGTTTTGAAACTTAAACATCCAAAGAATGTAATAGAATAGAATTTTTCAAAGATCTGTATCAGATACCATTGTTCTGGCAACACAGATAGCACTGTTTTTAAAAGCCAGAGAAAACCTGAATGAAAATATAAAAATTTAGTAAACTATTTAAAAATAGATGACATGACATAAGCTACAGTAAATCCTTAAGCATTGACATAGTTATTTACTTGAGAAAGAGTAAACAACTAAACAAAAGAATACCTTTAAGAGATCTTGCAAGTAAATAGAAATATATGAGTTGAGAGATAATTTAATATTTCTGTCATGTTGACATACAAACTAAAAGAGTATAGTTAGGAAATATTTCATGAATTATTCCGCACTGTATTTAAAAGGCAGTGCCATGTGAATTTGGCTGAAGAAATGGAAAGTATGATAAACAACACATGAAGCAATCCACAGAATACGCCTTAGGAAAAACATGATTTTGGTGGGGATCACAGTAGATTCTGCCATTGATATAAACCTTACAAACAACTTAGAAACTTGGATGAATAAATTTTAAAACATGCACATTGATGCCGTATTTCCACCAATGGGCTTAATGTTTGTTTCCAGTGATTCTAAGCAACTGTGTTAAAATAGAGTCAGATTTAGTTAATGTTAGGAATATTCCTCATATAACACAGGAAAAGGGCACAAATGGGTGCACATTTATTTACTAGCCAACAAAGTGTCCTTTTAAACCATATTGATATATACTGTCTGATTCTAGTTGAGAAGTTGCAATTTCCTAGAACTTATTCTTGGAATTATTTTAGTAACTAATTCATCTTTTTTCTAGACACACAGGTGTTGCAGGAATACATCTAGCAGTGTCTTAATAGCTAAAGGCATGACATTAAAGGTCTTCACTTTGTAGATTTTAATAAAGGCTAAATCAGTGGAGATATTTATGAAAACAGCACAGATTCACTTTAAAACCTGTGGTATTCAAATACCACCCTTAGTTTACTCACAATTTTATACAGAAGCATGAAATTACTAATGACTAAAACATGAAACTATTTAAAGCCTTTATGGAATATAATGCTAGCAATAATAGTAAGACCAATAGCACCTGTGCTGAGCCCCATGGACCTGAGCTTGAATTGGTTGTCTTATGATAACTGTGTGAAAGAATTGAAAGCAGGGACTCGAACAGATATTTGCCCACCAATGTTCATAGCAGCATTAATCACAATTGCCAAAAGATGGAAGCAACCCAAGTGTCCGTCAACAGATGAGTGGATAAACAAAATGTAGCACTTATAAACAATGGAATATTATTCAGTCATTAAAAAGGAATGAAGTCCTGATACATGCAACAACATGGATGGACAATATGGATGAAACTTGAAGACATCATGTTGGGTGAAATAAGTCAGTTGCAAAAGGACAAATGTATGATCTCACTGATTTGAAACAATTAGTATAAGCAAATTCACTGAATCAGTATCTAGAATATATGTTCCCAGGGGACAGTGTTGGGAAAGGTAATGGGAAGTCAATGCTTAAAATGTGCAGGGTTCCCATTTGGAATGATGGAAATGTTTTGGTAATGGATGGTGGTGGTGGTAGTACAATATTGTGAACATAATTAACAGCACTGAAATATATATCTGAATGTGACTGAAAGGAGAAATGGTAGATTGCATATATGCAATAGCACAAACTTTTATAAAAATCCATGGAACTACACTACGCAGTGAACCCTAAATTGAGCCATGGACTATAGTTAATAGTACAATTATAAAAATATTCTATCATGAATTGTAACAAATGTTCCACACCAACGCAAGTTGTTAGTAATAGGGTGGTATATGGAAATCCTGTATTTTTATGCATGATAGTTCTGTAAACCACAACTTCTCTAATAAAAAAAAGAAAGAAAATAAAAATAGCTGTATGAACTTATCAAGCTGCCTAATATTTCCAGGCTTCAGATTTTAAGCTGTAAAATGAGTTCAATCTACCTATTTCACATGGTTGTGATGAATAAATAATAAGATTTACAAAATCTGACCAAACCTAAGGGCTCCCTAAATAACTGGGCGTCATTGTAACAACTGAGGCTACTCTGTTCGGACACCCTGCTCCTTTCATTTCCAGCACTGAGAGGTCCCAATGGCTTCCTGGCACATTTGAAACAGAAATTAACCTCCTGACCGGGCCCATCATTAGGCCGCGTCTTATCTGATTGCTACTTGTTTCCCTCTCCCACTCTCACCTGTTACCTTTCTCTAGGTTCTTGGGGATCCTCACACCAAGCTGGTCCAGAGCTCATGGCCTTTAACAGGATATGTTCTGAGCCCGAAGCAATCTTCCCCCAGACACTCATATTTTTCAGTCCCTCACATCACCCAGATCTATCCTCAACTTCACTTCCTCACAGAGGCTTCCTGACAACTGTCACCTCCTGTGGCCCTTGTAAGGCCTTGTTTTCCATCAAGTGACTTATCCACCTGGTATTATAATATATTACTTAAATATTTCATTTGTTCCTTGTCTATCTTCCTTATTAGAGTATAAACCTTAAGTGGACATGGAATTGCCCATCTTGTTCATTTGTTATTGTCTAAAATTGTTTCCAATAAATATTTTGTGAATGAATGTAATAATGGAACTCAATCTATTTTACTTACAATCATGGGCAGAAGTCACCCAGACACCTTTTAAATATAAATATGGAATTATGTAATTATCAGAATAGGTTTGCAATGGGTAGCTATTGGGTACAATAAAGATTTTTTCAGAATCTTTCTAGATATTACATGAGTTTGACATTTCAATTTGGTTCTGCTTATTGATGTTATATCTGAAGATAAAAGAGGTTGAGAAAGTTATACCGTTCAGCCAAAACGGGTTCTTTGATGATTGCTGTAAAACATCTTTCCATATGAATTAATAAGTTCCCATGAATCAAAATGAATATGAAAACATGCAAGATAATGAGGATTCTACCTGCATCCCATTTTATATTACAACATGGAAATACATGAACTGATGTGCTTGCAGGGCTACTCAAAACCTACAAAGTATCTTCAATTTCTTCTATATGATATAGAAGGATATTAGATATCAAATACGAAAAAAGGCAGGAAGACTAATTAGAGAGGTAATTGGAAAAAAGGAGTATGTGGTATTTTGTATATACAAATATGTATGCACATATATATGTGTGTATCTATCTATCTATCCATCCATCCTATCTATCAAAAACAGGTTATCCTAGAAGAGGAAAGTCTATTATCACAGTCACAAGGCAGGCCCTCAGATGTGTTGCCGCCTTTATTCCTGCAGAGCTCTGAGCATGGAAGCTGGCTGATCAGTCTGAAACGGCAGGCACGGAGAGGGGCATCAACTGGGCCAAATCAGCCCCAGCCCTCAATATGGCAGACTGCAAGAGTTTCCCATAGGATAAGTGAATGGCATGTCTCAGAATACCCCAACAATGTGCCCCAGGCTAAGGGCCAGCGTTGGATGCCTGCTGTCAGAGAGGACACTGGCTGTTAAATTATGGCAGCAGCAAACAGCAGGCGTGTTTACTTTGCCCCTTATCTCTCATCTCTCCATCCCCACCCAGATGCTAGAAGCAAGATTGAGTAGGAAGGGGTAAGGGTGAGAACCTCACATTGGATGTGAGGTTAAAGGTACATGTACATGTGTGTATAAATATGCATATTTATATATATATATAAATGTAAGTATATGTAAAGGAATATATAAATATGCATATAAAGGTATACATATATAAAGGTATGCATATATAAAAGTATATATAAAATATGTGAAAGTGACCAGAAGCTGTGTTTGAGGTTTGGCCAACATGAGCATCAGAAATATCAATGCAAATATACCCGAAAACTGTTTAAAATGAATTAACTTTTCTGATGTTTCCCTACATGTTACAAACTAATCAATAAACCAGATACATTAACATATCAAAACAATTTGTCATTTCATATAGTTCAATTAATAATTTAAAATCCCATTTTCTAATAGAACCCTTAAGCAAAATATACAGAAATACAATTTGTAAGGTTCTTAAAACCTCTCAGAGCACATTAAAATGGTTTGTCCAACTTTAATTCATTCATTTCCTTTGTGCTTCTTTAATTTAATACATAAAATATATGTGTTTATTGACTTCCACATTACTAATTCATTTACCTCAGCTAAAATAAGGCTGTCCATGGAATTTACGATATTTTCACAAATATATTGAACAACTCTATAGAATGGTCTATCCAGAAAACAGAATGGAGATGATGTATGATCACCACATATTAATAGTATCACCTAATTTGCACACCAGGGAGAGTAAGGAGTCTATGAAGTATAGTTTAAGTTATTTTCCAGTTGCTTACATTTCTTTGCAGTGTAAACTTGGACAGGTTATTTAAAACCATCTCTCTCGCTGGCTTCATCTGCACAATGGGGATATAAAGAATAGGTTACTCATAGGACTGTTGAAGGATAATTGAAATAATGCTCATAAAGAACTTGGATTCATGCCAAGAATATAGCAAGCACTTGATATGTTTAGCTGTTGTTATTATTGTTATAATCATAATTGTACTGTGTTATTAATTTTACCTACAGGAATGCCTATAGTTGTTTCTCTTACTAAAGTATTAGAATTAATAAGGAAAAGAAGGAAGAAGAAAATCAATTAATCCAAGAAAATAATTAGATTTCTCTTACTTACTCCATTCTCCACCTTAACCTCCAGGGAACTGTTCTATTATTACAAAAGGAAGAAATTATTTGCACAAGTTATACAGTATTTATTAGGTATTCTGATTGTCACGCTTTTATTAGCAATTGTTTTGACAAAAACTGCAACATTATGTAGAAACCAACTTTTCATGGCAATTTTTCTAGCTATAGATATTTTAAAAGAAGATCTGTAATAAAAGAAAATATTAGGCTTTCTCACTTTTTTATAAATGAAAATATGTTATTTCTATGTTATATTAGAACAACTTGGAAGAGAAAAGGTAGCTAATAGCTCCAACAGAAAGTTTTGCAAACCTGTTGTTAATATCCAACACCTGATACCAATGCTTCTAATTTTTTATCAAGAAATTAAATCACAAAACAGATTGCTTTCATCACCTTTGACAATACAAAATGAAAAGCTTCACTATGGGTTCCTATGTTTTTCTCCATTCGCTCTCCTTTTGAAAACAAAAATTAAGGGCATATTGCCATATGTTCTCTGTTGAGGTTTTTCTCAGTTTTCCTTCTAAGATCTAAGCCAATATTATGGCTCAGGACTTCTAGGCAATTGTCCAGCTCAAACTGATACCTCAGTTTTCAGAAACTTCTTTCTCATTCCAAATGACCTCTACAGTATTCCAGAAGCCTTCTCTGAAGAACTAATTACCTAAATTTAACTCTATTTAAAACGCACATGTACCTGCATGTGGGCATATTCAATGTACATATAGATGATTTCACTCAATTACTTGAAACTATTTTAAGTTTTACTAATTATTGAAATAAAAGTAGCTATAAATCACATAGAAGATTTATTTATTCACAGTAACTAACCATTATCAAAAACCATTCAAATGATTTGTCACAATAACATGGTTTGCAACAGCAAAATCTCTCTCATTATAAAATATTATCGACTCTCACACTACTTTATTTTCTACATAAAGACCAGAAAAGGAATTCTGCATGAAGACATACAAGGAAAATATGTGAACTGTGAAAATTCTAAGAATTGATCACACCGTTGTTCACTCATCCAGAATAGTAAGTAAATAAGAAACATCAAACATTTATCCATCAATAGCATTCTCTGAGAATCTCTATGTACAGTGCTGTGTTATAAACTCTGAATAGATTATTAAGAAATGGAATATCCATGCCCTAGCCCGAAAAATAATGATGAGGACACTCAGAGGAGAAGGAAAGATTGTAGCTGGGGTAAGAGTTTGGTTCTGAGGCATCTCAGCACTGAGCTCAGATCCCCTCTGCAATTTGCAAAGGTATAGCTGCCTGTTAACAGTCTTCACTGAGTTATATTCCTGGTCAAAAACAGGAAAATATTGATAAGAGGATTTGAGTTCCTTGCAATTTTTTCCAAATATACCAAACAAAGCTGTCCCCTTAAATCCTTCTCACACTTTTTGTTTAAAGTACATATATTTCCAGGTCCTAATCTAAATGGGTGTACATGTTTAAATTATTACTGGGCTAACATATACACATCATAAAATTCTACATTTTAACTACTTTCAAATATGCAAGTCAGTGAGATTAATTACACTCACAGGATTGGACTGCCTTCACCACCACCCTTTACCAAGCCTCATCTTATCACCCCAAACAGAAACTCTACCTATTAAGTATTACATTTCCATTCTCAGCCTTCCCCTACCCTTGGTAACCTATAATCTAGTTTGTCTCTGACTTTTCATATTCTAGTTATTTCATATAAGTGGTATCATATAATACTTGTCCTTTTGTGTATGGTTTATTTCACTCAACATGAAGTTTTCAGGGTTCTTAAATTTTGTTGCACGTATCAGAACTTCATTCATTTTTACTGTTGAATAATATTGTGTCGTATGAACAGAGCACATGCTGCTTATCCATTTATTCACTGACGGACTCTTGGACCATTTCTACCTTTTGGCTAGCGTGAATAAGGCCGCTATGAATATTGGTGTGCAAATAGCTGCTCAAGTCCCAGGTTTCCATTCTTTGTGGGATATATAGCTAAATGTGGGATTGCCATGTCATATGGAAATTCTACACTCAACTCTGAGGAACTGTCAAACCGCTTTCCACAGCATCTTCACCATACAGTCCCACAAACAATGTACACATGTTTCTAACTCTCCATATCTTCCCAACACTTGTTATTTTCCCTTTTTTTAAAAATAGCCATCCTTTTTTTAGTGGTATCTCATTGGTTTTGATTTGCATTTTCCTAATAGTTAATGATGTTCAGCATCTTTTCATGTGTTTATTGGTCATTTGTATATCCTATCTGGAGAAATGTCTATTCAAATGCTTTTTAAAAATTACCTTAAAATGGATCAACAACCTAAATATAAGAACTAAAACTATAAAACTCTTGGAGGACAATATAGAAGACTACATTCAGGACCTTTATTTAGGCAATGTATTTTTTTTTTTTTTTAAGATTTATTTATTTAATTGCTTTTATCCATTTTTACCGCCCCCCCTCCCCGTTTTCGCTGTTTCTGTGTCCATTCGCTGGGCAATTCTCTGTGTCTGTTTCCTGCCCTCCCTTCTCATCCTTCTCCTCCTGTCTTCACCAGGATTCGATTCTTGGGACCTCCAATGTGGGAGAGGCGTCCTCCCGCCTGCACCACCTTAGTTCCTGGTTTTTCGGTGCGTCTCGTCTTGGTGTTCCCTTATGTCACTCTCCTGTTACGTCATCATCTTGCTGTGTGGCTCGGCAGGGCCTGATGGCACACCCGCTCACGGGGTCTTGGGGGCACACCCAATTGTGGGGCCTGACGGTGTCTTCTATATTTTTCTTTTTTTTAAATTTTTACCAGGAGGTCCCAGGGATGGAGCCCAGGTCCCTCCATATGGGAGATGGACCCCCAGCCATTTGAGCCACATCCATCCCCCTGCTACATCTCTTAAGGTTGACCAAAGATACCTAGAATTACAGTCACTTCCCATACAGGATGGTCATATTTAAATCAGGCTTAGTTTATCACCAGCATTCTAAAAACCAGACCTAGGGAGAAAAACTAGGTCTGGGGACACGTGCATGGTTTCTAATAAAGCAAATGTTTAGCCTACCCTGATTATCACAAAATCAGGACAGTGAGAATATTCGCACCAATGGATTCTTAAACTTCACCCCAAAAGCATGAACAACAACATCCACCAACATAGAGGAACTGGAATTCATCAAGTATTAAAAATTAAAAAAAGCTTTTGTGCACCAAACATTGTTAGTAAGAAAGTAAAAAAAAAAGATAACCTCTAAAATTGGTTAAAGTATTTGGTAACCATATAACTGATAAAAGTTTAATATATATATTAAAAAAAGAATTTGGACTACTCAACAATAAAAAGACAACCCAATGTGAATATTTTTAAGTGTTGGCATATTTAATTTTCTGTATGAGGTGAGTACTGTCATTATTCCCATGATACTAATGAGGTAACTGGGACTGAGAGAGACTAAGTATTTTGCCCAACTTCATACACCTAATAAATAGGATAGTTGGGATGACCATTCAGGCAAACTAGTTATAGATTCCAGGCTTTCAGCCATTATACCATGTTGGATTTCCCTTTACATCATCTCCTTATGTGATTAACCTGAAAGATTTAATTATATTTGGTTGGCAATGATTTTCTCATGTAAATCATATATTCACAGAAAGGATAAAGAGGTGATGATTTGCATTAGTTATTCAAAACATATTTATCCATTATGATGATGACTGTGTTCTGTCATTAAAGTGAAATCCAAACATTTCCTTTTTCAACTATTATCATATATTATTCAATATTTCTACAAATCAACAATAGAAATGCCACAATCAGAACATCTAAGAGAAAGAACGTTCACTATTCTAGGACATTTATTATTAAATTACCATTATTTAGGCAATGGCAGGCAATACCTACAAAACCAATCCATTTAATATGTCTTACTTTTTCCTCTCCACAGCAACCCTCCCTCCCCAAAGGACATGCAGAGTGATTCTGGTACCTGAGTTTTATGCTGTATTGAGTAGAGGAAAAAAATAAGGCTACAGCAAGGGTAAAGAGCCTAACACCAACATTTACACAATTGGCAAATTTATCTGATATGGCTAGGTAACACGTAGTAAGATTGCACAGTTAATTTCCTGGGTGATTTTTCAGCAATAATCTGTGCTTTAAGAACCAGAGCAAGATAATAAGCCCAACATGTTCCCTTTACTTGCCCTGTCTTGGTACCAGAACCACATGGTCTCCAACATTTCAAAGACTTCAGTACTCCATCAGAGAACACAGGAAGTGACCACTAGAAGAGTCCAAACCTCAAGATCATAAGCACCGTCACTACTCAGTGCCAGGTGAATTCTGTCGGCTTGGCTAGCAGACTTTCTTCCACTTCAATCAGCACAAAAACAAAGGAGAGAGTTACATTTCTTTATAGCAATGTGTGAAAGTGAGTGATAAATATCAGGATGCATTGTCATCGTATAAAATCAACATGGTCACACCTGAGAAGCATATAAATCACCCAATTTAAGGAAGGATGAAGCCATGATTTATCAGTTAGACAATGATTTCCTTTAATTTATAATGTTTAGAAAATACTTGCATGTAAGCAAGCACAAAATCAGAACTTGTTCTCGAATTATTTAAATAATATATTTTCTAGTATGTATGCTAAAGCAGTTCATTAAATTCTAAGCAAACCAAAGTTCTCCCGTAAGAAAACTAGTTTTATTACACTTGTTGCTGCAGCATAATACCCTATATATGTGATTATACAAAGATAATAAATAATAGCAATAGATTTTAAAAATTTTTTTCAGAAATATGAGCAATATAGATTTTTACGTTGTTTAGGGGAGAAAATGCTTAGTAGCAACAATGGTGATAAGTTTCCCAGAATTTTCCTCGTATGATTTACAATTCTACATAATAGGCTTTCTTCGTAATTGCACCCTTGGACAATGTTTCCCCCCTAACAAACGAATATGTTTTGTAGACATTCGAAGAGTCCTTTCAAACATATTCTTATTTGCAGTCAGCTAAAGGCATAATCTTTCTGAGATATTTTCTGATGCATGATTAAAAACCTATTACATTTCTGTTTGCAATAAAATAGTTGCTTTAATTTATGATACTTTGAGAAAACCAGTCGAGAGACCTAGACAGGGTCAGGGTTTTTCCAGAACTTGGTGAATGGGAATAAAATTAACACTATTTTACTATGCGCAACAGTTGAACTTTTAAAATACTTTCAACTTTCACACACTCAATGAATGAAATTAAGACTGCTTCTGTTTTAAGGAGATAAAAATGCATGTGCCTCTTTTGGGCATAGAAAGCAGGAGGTTTTTTGCTGTTCTTTTGAGCTGCTTTGTAATGTTGAGAGGTAGATTTATTCCAGATCTTGCCTTTCATTCTTCTATGTACTCGGCTTCTTTTTACATTACCAAGCTAGTGATGCACTGAAAAGATAAGAAAGGTTCTTACGCTTCTAAAGACTGAAATACAAAGAAACAGCTTGCCCAGTTACTTGTCTGAAAACACCCAGAAAACACCCAGAAAAGTAAATTTAAAACCGAAGGCAAACCAGGACATATTCTGGTTCAGATCATTTAAAAATAATAGTCATGAGTCTAAAGCTGGCCAACAGAATATTTCTAGTCAAAGCATTTTGGTTATTCTAATTAGATGAATTAATTTTCATGAGGAAAAACTGCAAAAGTAATGGATCTTATCAGGTATACTATTACTCCTCATGTTCTCAATTGCACAAGCAAGAAACTTTGATGTTTCTTATAAAGTTTTCTTATCCTCTTAAATATAATATATATGAAAACTAAATTTTAAAATTTTAGTATGATGTGTGAAAAAATAAAATAATGTGGCATACCATGTGTCCTGTACTACTCTTTGCCTTCCATGATTTGGTATTAGGCTGGCTCTCCCACTACTGCTTACCAGTTTTCCACAACACAACTTGCACCCTGATAATATCATATTTATTGCAAGTATCCAAATATGCCAAGATTATCATTATTGAAGATGTTCTCTCATTCAAGAAAAGTTTTCTTTCTCAATCAACCTGACAATCATCTACTTTTCCTTGATAATGGGGACAAATGTCAAATACTTTGGACAGTCTTTTAGGATGCACACTCTTCCATCTTCCATATATTTTGTACATATGCAAATTATCAGATTTATCATACATTTTATTGTGCTTTCTGGTTTGTTTATTTCTTTCCATTTTAGAAGAAATTTGACTGCATGGAGTGTTCCATATTATTTTTTTACTTCAAATCCCTGCCAAAACAACTGGAATCTAGTGTATATATTTATCTTTCTCAAATAGAAAGTATTAATAAAGAGGTAGAAATCATCAAAAGGAACCAGAAGGATATGCTGGAACTGAAAAGTACACTAATTGGAAGGAAAATTTCACTAGTGATTTTCAAGAGTAGAGGTAAGCAGGCAGAAGAACAAATTGGCAAACTTGAAGATATGTCTCTGAAAATTATCCAGCCTGAGGAGTAGAAAGAAAAAGATGAATAAAAATGAACGTAGCCTAAGAGAACTGTAGGACACAAGCAAGCATACCCATATATGGAAATGGATGTCATTAAAGGAAAAGACAGTAAGAAAGAGGCAGAATGATATTTGAAGAATAAATGGCCAGAAATTTCTCAAATTTGGTGAAAGACATGAATGTCTACATCCAAAAAGTTATGGAAGAATGAATTATAAACTGTGTGCATGTCTGTCTGTAAGAAATTCACTTTAGATCAAATGACACAAATAGGTTGAAAGTAAAAGGATGGAAAAAGATATTCCATGCAAATTGTAACCAATAGATTTTAAGTTGGCAATGTTACAAGAGACAAAGAAGAACATTATATACTGAAACAAGGGTCATTCTATCAAGAGGCACAGCCATAATAAACACTCCAAAATACATGAAAAATTGAAAAAAATATGAGTAGCCAAATTGCCAGTACCATAATAATAGTTGGAAACTCCAATAACTCACTTTAAATAATGGGGAGAGCAAATAGTCAGATGATCAGTAAAGAAATATGGGACTTAACTAACACTGCTAACCAACTAGGTCTAACAGACAGAGTGAAAACATTCTGGTCCCAAACAGTGGAATACATATTCTTCTTCAGTGGAGAGTAGATCCTACTCCAGTATATTGTACGTTAGATAACAAAACAGGCTCAATACATTTCAGTGATTGAGATCATACAAAGTATGTTCTTCAATCAAAATGGAATGAAAATGGAAATCAATAGTATAATGAAAACTGGAAAATTCTCAAATACATGGAAATTAAACAACACATTGTTAAACAGCCAATGGGTCAAAGAAGAAATCAAAGATAAATTGCACATTACGCTGATGTAAATGAATAAAAATAAACACAAACAACATATCAAAACTTTTGAGAATCAGGGAAAGCATTTTGCAGAGGGAAAATTCTTACCTGTAAAGGACTATACACTATACTACCTTTTTAAAAAGATCCTGAACCAATATCCTAACCTTATGTCTTAAGGAGCTAAAAGGAAAAAAAAAAGGATGTAAATTAAACCCAGCGCCAGCAGACGGAAGGAAATAAAATTAAAGTGGAGATAAAATGGAGAAAGAGAATAGAAAAAGAATAGGAAAAAAGCAGTAAAATGAAAAGCTTGTTCTTTGAGATGATCAATAAAGTTAACAACCTTAACTCAGTTGAATGATAAAAAAGAGGAAAGACTCAAATTACTAAAATCAGAAACGAAAGAGGGAATCTTACTACCAATCTCACAGAAATAAAAAGGATTATAAGAAAATACAAGGAACAATTTTACATCAGCAATTTAGATAATCTGTATGAAATGGATAAATTCCAAGAAACATGCAAATTAACAAAACTGAGTGAAGAAGAAATAGAAAATTTAAACAGACCAATGAAAAGGAAAAAGATTGAATCAGTAATCAAGAATTTCACAAAAATGAAAGGTCTTGGACCAAATGGCTTCACTAGGGAATTTTATCAGTCATTAAAGAAGAATTAACACACATTCTTCTCAAATGCTGGCGAAAAATAGAAGAAGGAAACACTTCTGGATTCATTCTATGAGGTCAGCATTACCCTGATTCAAAATCAGCCAAAACCATCACCAAAAAAAGAAAGAAGGAAATAAAATAAAACTACAAGCCAATATACCTCATGAATATACATGCAAAAATCTTCAATAGAATTCAAACAAATCAAATCAATCAGTATAATAAAAGGATTGCATACCATGACCAAGAATGATTTATGCCATCAATGCAAAGACATTCTAACATATGACTAACAATTTAATGCATCATATTACCACAGGGCAAGAAAAAATATAAAACATGATCATATCAACTGATGCAAAAAAAATTTGACAAAATCTGACAATCTTGCATAATTGAACACTCAACAAAATAGGAATATAAGGGGTTTATATTTTCAATTATTAAATGTACAGAAAAAAAAACCACAAACGGCCAATAAACAGATGAAAAGCTAAAAAAAAAAAAAAAAAAGAATAAACACATGGCAATAAAACCTAGAGTACAGGTTATCAGGAGATAAGAAGAGGGCTGTGAAGGAGTACTGATGCTTAATGTATATATAAGTTTTCATTAACTTGATTGTAAATGTATGGAAACAGATAGAGCTAATAGTAACACATTATAGTGAGTAGCAGCTGGTTTATAAATGGGATTGTGGCTGAAAGGGGTAGTCTAGGGATGTAAATGTCAATTGAAAGAAAGCTAGAGAATAATCTAGGGACTGAAAAACACAGTGAACCCAGAGGTGGATAAGAATTGTGGCTAATGTACAAATGCAGGAATGTCCTTCTGTGAACTAGAAGGACGTACGTCACTATTGCAGGGTGGAGGGAATGTGGAGAAGCATGGGAAAAATACACTTAATGTAGCCTGTGGAATATAATTAACAGAAATACTGTAATATTCTTGCATCAATGCCAAAGATGTACTGTGTTAATAACAGGGGGCTATGGAAAAATACGCCAAATGTACGCTATGGACCATAGTTAGTGGTAAAATTCTGATTATATTATCTCATAATCTGTAACAAATGTTCCACCACGGTGTGGTGTATTGGTGAAGGGGTGTTATATGGGAATTCTACACATGTGCGAGATTGTTTTGTGAGTTCACAACTTCTGTAATAAATATATATTTCTAAAAAACTAATGAGAAAAAAAGTCTGCTAATAGGAAAAAGATTAGATTATTGTATATAAATAAAATGGAAAACTATATGACCTAGGGAGAGTTTGTTGTACTGACATGGAAAAATGTACATACTCTATTGTTAAAAATAAACTGTAAAATTACATATATTATCTTTAATAAAATATGGCTATGAATATTTATGCTTAGAAAAAAAAATGGTGCTGGGACAACTGGAAAGTCACATGAAAAAAATGAAGTCGTATCCCTACCTTACATCATGTTCAAATTAACTCCATATTGATCAAATAGCTACATGTAAGAGCGCAACAATAATGAAGCTCTTGGAAGAAAACACAGCGTTAATGTTCAGGGCCTTGCATTGGGCAAGCGGTGTTTCGATATGACACCAGAAGCACAAGAAACAAAATTTTTAAAAATTAATGAATTGGATTTCATCAAAATTTTAAAATTGGTGCTTTAAAGGAACAAGGCCAAGTAAGAGAAATGAAAGCTATAGAAAAGGAGAAAATATTTGCAAATCATACACCAGATAACAATCTGGTTTGTAGGACATATAAAAAATCGTATAACGTATGGTCAGGCCTTTCCATTAGACTTAGTATCTCCCCAGGTTGTGGAATGGAAACATATTGAACTACCTGCACTTTGCAGAAAAGGAGGCAGGGGAGGGGAGGGCTGTGAGATGGCTGCTAAGTGTGTCTATGATTTCCCTAGCAGTTCCATGGTAACCACAATGAAAATACCAGAGGATATGGAAACGCATGAAGTATAGGAAAGTGGGGTAAAGGCGCACTGGGGAGTTCATACTAAAAGAGTGTAGAGTTTCTATTGGGAGTGAAAGGAAAGTCTAACACTGGGTGGTAGGGAGGGTACTACAGCATTGTGAATGTAATTAATCCCAGTAACTGGTACACTTGGGAGGTGTTGGGATGGGAAGATATATGTTTATATTTTTCCACAATTAAAAGAAAGAAAAAGAAACTAAGTGATAATGACAATTAAATGCAATATGTATTACTGGACAGGATTTAAGAATGGAGGAGATCGAGAATAATATTCTATTATTCAGTAGAATATTAACATCCTTTTAATATTCAAAAGGATATTATTGGGTCATATGAAAAATTGGCATATAGAATGTTTGCTTTATGTAAATGATAAATATCTTGAAGTCGATAACTCCACTTAAGGTAACTACATTAGTGAATACCCTTGTTCGAAGGAAATGTATATGGGAGTACTATGTGTTCAAGGATTATGAGGTTGCAACCTGCTCTCAAATATTTGGAAGAGATAGATAGATAGATAGATAGGTAGATAGATAGATACATAGATAGGTAGATAGATAGGTAGATAGATAGATAGATACATAGATAGGTAGATAGATATAGCTAGCTAGCTAGCTAGCTAGCTAGATAGATAGAATGATACAGCAAAGGGGACAAAAATTGGTGGATCTGTTTCTCTAGAGGGGTGTATGTTGGAGTTCTCTGTGTGGGGTTTGTATTATGTTTGTAATTTTACTGTAAGCTTGAAGCTATTTCAAAATAGAAAAGTTATATCTTTAGAAAAAATGCATAGTACATGAGATAGTGGTTCTTGTGACGGAGAATAATACAATAGGGAAAGAAATAACGAGCTGGGAGAAGGAAAGTTTCACATTCTAATAAGAAGGTCAGAGAAGGGCCTGAAGAGAACATTTAAGCAGAGTCCACAAGGTGTTAATGAGTGAGCAAGTTATGCAGATATCTGGGCAAAGAGACTCTCAGGCAGAAGAACAGTCTGTGCAAAGGTCCTGAGGTGGCAGCATACTTCGTGTGCTCATGCAATACCAAGAATGTCAACACGGCTGGTGACAGAAGCATTCCAAGAAGTACTTGCAGGCCATTGTAAGAACATTGGATTTTGCTCTGGGTGAACTGGTGTCACTAAAGGTTTTCATGTCAGCTGACAAGTGACATGATATGATGATGTAGATTGAATAAGAAAGTCACTGACACCACAACACTCCAAAGAAAAAGAAAATAGTGGGGAGAATGGGTAACATGGACCTGCTTTCTACTTGGAACTCTGAAAGGGGTCTGCCAACCCTAGGTGTCCCAACCCATCATGGGCTTCTGTAGCCACAAAAAGACAACATGGCATGACAGGCATCAAGGGGTTCTTTGATTGCTATCCCTCCCCTCCTTTGCCTTCCAAAACCTTTGAAAGAGATACATATTCCATAAGGAATGCAGATGCTGGTGCTGAATGGAAAGATGTCTTCATTGGCCTGCTGGTTGACTGCCCAAGCCAGATTCCACCTTCAGATATTGGCCAGCCACATGCCCAGTTACCAAATGATCAGGAGACGTAGCAGAGGCCAGAGGAGAAAGACAGAGAGCAAGAATCTGCACAAGTATGGATGCAAGATCCCTTCCTTCTCACCCATATAAGTTAATTCCATCTTCTACCACATATATTCCAATGCCCTCTTGGAAGGAGGAGGAGGAGGATAAAGAAAATGTGAGCATGCATTTGTACAACAGACCGAGCTACCCAAAAACCACTGAGGTGGGGATTCAAGAAAAATATACGTGAGTTAAAAGAAATAACGAGGCTGATGCTACATGTGTGTTTTTGCACATACGGAATGTAATTGATTTGTTTTTGACCATCCAACAGATATATTCAAATGTGGTACTGATTTTAAAGTAGCCAATGCAGAAATATATAAATAAATTTAATTGGTGTTTTTGCTTGAAATTCCTTATTTTAAAATGTCTTCTGTTTCAGTTTAGAGCCAAAAAACATGCAGAACTTTGAAATGTTAAAAACCTGCCAAGGGTGGAAATGAGAAAGAGAGGAAATAACTCAGGAACTTCCTACCTAGACCGATTTTCAAAGGGCATATATGCTTAAGTGACTGCTCTCCACACCTTTTCTCCTCCCCATGGAAGCAAGAAATCTCAGTATCAGAGGTGTCCCTTCCTCTGAATATATTTGAGAAATTATTTGAATGTGGGAATAGTTATTAACATTGAAACACTGCTATGATCTTAGTCAGGTAATGGAAATTACTTGCTTCCATTGCTTAAATACAGTTTGACCCAGACATAGCAAAGAGAGAGTAGACAAGTCATCAGTGTGATATCTCCAGCAAGAGGCGCATTCTGCCCATTTTTACTTAGGTCAAAGAACACAGGTCTTTCTGTATTTTGTTACAAAGCCCAAGATGGAATTGAATGTGCATGTAAAAGTAGCAACAACCCACTTAGAATTTTATGTTACATTCAGCTCCTATATTTCCTATGATGGCTTTCAGTTGTATTTATTTTATTGGCTTACAACACTAATCACATCAGTAATAATAGATTTATTATAATAAATAGAGTTGGCTAGAACTCAGAGAGTCTTAGCTTAGGGTTTTCTGAGTGAATCATCTTAGCCTATTTAGTTAACATTTCAGACTGCAGAAGGGTTTCTGCCCTTGTAAATCATTCGCTACTTTATAATGTGTTCTCTTTTCTAATTAAATTGGTTGCACAAAGCTTGTGGAACCTAGGGATTTGAACTCAAAGAGCATTACAGGGCAGAGTTTTTCATTCCAAGCTGGCTCTTGTTTTGCCACATGCTGTACAATTCTAAAAGCCAAATGCTACTACTTTCTGTGGCATGTATGCTTCTCCCTGAAGCAGATTTCAGCCCCAAATTTTCCCTTCTCTAATCACTTCCATTTATTTTCATACTGTATATAACATTAAGTAAATCAGAGTATCCATTATGACCTCTAATTGCTTTTCTGTACGGTAGAATGCTTAAATGTATTAAATATGTTAACTATGGCAATAGGCCCACTGAGAGAGCGCAGGGATTTCAACATCATCACCTTTCTAAAGCAATTCAAGATGCTTCTCTGATTTCAGGCAGTTTCTTAACTCAAGTAGAAATGATCCGAGATGTGCCTTACAATTAGCCTTTGCCTTAAGACAGTGCCCCAGGTGAGAGAAGATCAGAATAACAATGAATTTTTAAATAACTTACCTGCACTGCTTTTCATTAATAATAAAATAGTCAAAGAGTATTGGTTTGGAATACTCAAATACTAAGCAGATACTCTAGGGCAATACAGTGTATAGTTAACATTATTCATCATTTCAAAGTTAAATCTCAAAAAAGTTAAACTGTTAAACTACCTTTAAGACAATATGTCCCCAAAGTGTCCCTCAACTACTAAAAGTAACATGAAAAGGGGAAAATTCAAATTTTAGTAGAAATCATGTTAATTGAGCAATAATTTGCTTCAAATAGTACAATTATAACAATATTCTTTCTTTAATTGTAACAAATGTATCACACTAATGCAAGTTGTTGATAATAGTTGATGTATATGAGAACTCTGTTTTTTTTTTGCATGGTTTTTCTGTAAACCTATACTTTCTCTCATAAAAATTATATTTAATAAGATCCCTCTGAATAGTGACATTAGATATCTTAAAAATGTGATATCTGCATCACCCCACACTGTTCCGTTTTTAGGATGACTTGCTACTCCTACACTAAGACGTGCAAAGTGTGTGTGTACATATACGTGCGTTTTCAACAGCACTTTCCATCATGTCATCTCCTTTTCTTGATAACAGTTCTGTGAGCTAATAATGACAAATGTGTGCATGTGTGTGCCTGTGTATGTATGTGTGAATGCACTCCATAGTGAGGGGCTGAATTCACACAAGATAGTGAGACTTCATTCTGCTACATTCTCATACAAGGTTCTAATTCACATGAAACCAGCCCACGATATTCAATTTTCATTTATTCATCCAATCCATAAACATTTACTGAGCACCCATTCCGTGCCAAACACTTGAGGAGATGCTGAGTAAACCTAAGATGCAGGGTCTAGTAACACTAAATGATTTTATTCTAATCAAGAGACAAGTGTGCCAACAAAACATATGTCACAATGCAAATGCTGACAGAGGTAAATGTAAAGTGCATTGGTAAATGGAGGAGGAAGCCTGTGGTAGATGGGATCCTGAACCCCAACAAAAGGCACGTTGTTAATCTTAATTATCTTAATTACCATTCCTGTGGGTGTGAACACTTTTATAAATAGGAGCTCTTGGAAGATGTTGTTTTTAATTAGAGTGTGGTTCAAGGGAATGAGAATGAGTCTTAATCCACAATCCTGCCGGCTTTTTAAAGGGAATCAGAGAAGGCCACAGGGAGAAGCTGGAAGTCAGCCCAAACCCGAAGAGTGGGAAGGAGAGGGCCTCGCCATGTGACAGGAGGCAGACACACAAACCAAGGCGCGCAAGGACTGACGGCATCCAGCACCACGATGCTACGGTCTTTGAGGAAACAGCAAGCCTCGCTAATATCTTGACTTTGGACTTCTAGTCTCAAAACCATTAGTCAATAAAATTTTGTTGTCCAAGTCAAAAGCAGTCTGTGGTTCTAGTGATACCGGCTCTAAGTATCTAACTAAGATAGAGCTGTTCCCTGAGGAATTACGCCCACTGGGGTTTGCAACAGAAGAAAGTGGTGAGGAAAATCTTTAAAGGAGGTGATACTTGAACTGGATTTGAAGAAGAGTCATAAGGAGATGGTATTTCCCATTATCTCTGAATACATAATATCATATGCCATATATATTTACCTACCACACAGTAGAATTTCTTTGGAGGTTAGGCAGGACTTTCTTATGACACCTTGTTGAGCTTATAGGTATACAAGAATGACTAAAAGCTAAATTTGCATCAAATACACAAGCAAATAATCCCAATTGTGGTAACTATAATACATCACCCAAGATGAAGCAGATGCCTTGGCTACATGGCAAAGTGAAACAGAACAAAGAAGACATGGGATTGCATGAGTTGGGGGTGCCATTCACTTTGAAGTCAAGGTTGTATAACCAAAATTGAGAAGTATTTGGCTATAGGAGGTAAATCTGAACACAAATGCCTCTCTCTCAAAAATTATTTTTAATAAAGCTTAATTTTGAAAAACTTTGGATATACAGAATGTGAAGATAGTACAGAGTCCCCACATGTCATGCACCCATTTCCCCCTATTATTAACACCTGTTATTGTTGGGGATTGAATCATGTCCCCCATAAAGACATGATGAACTCTTAGTCTGCATTTCTGCGGGTGTGAACCCATTTGTCAAAAGGACCTTTGAAGAGGCTCTTATTAGTTAAGGTGTAGACGCATTTGTGAGTGGGATCTTCAAAGATCCTAATTGATGAGACCAAATTGAATCACACTGGGTCTTAATCTGTATGACTGAAGTCCTTATGAGGAGAGGAAATCTAGACAGGGACACAGATGGCTCCGCAGGAGTAGGAGCCAGAAGTATGAGAAGTCAGAAAGAGCGAGCACTCACCATGAGATGGAGGCAGAGATGCAAGCCAAGGAACCCCAAAGATTGTGACAAGCCAACACCAGACTCCAGGAGGAGGCAGGAGCAGTCAACACTGTGATGTTGGCCTTTAGCCTCCAAAACCATGAGACAATAAATCCCTGTTGTTAAGTGAACCTAGTGTGTGGTACTTGTTATAGCAACCCTGGCAAACTAAAGCAATTAGTGTTGTACATTGATGACTTTACTGAACCAATAATAATACATTATTAAATAAAATTCATACTTTATTCCAATTTCCTTAATTTTTACCTAATTTTCCTGTCCCAGGATCCCTTCCAGGATACCACATTACTTTTGGGCATCGAGTCTGTCTAGGTTCCTCTTGGCTGTGACAGTTTCTCATACTTTCCGTGTTATTGTATTGACTTTGGCTCTTTTGAGGAGTATTGGTCAGGTATTTTGGAGAATGTTCCATTACTGTTTGGCTTATGCTTTTCTAATGATTACACTGGGTTATGGGTTCTTGCGAGGAGGACCACAGAGGTAAAATACCATTTTCATCATATCATATCAAGAGCACATACAAACAACATGATTTATTGCTCCTGGTATTGACCTTTATTACCTTTCTGAGGTAGAGTATTCAGTTTTCTCCACTGCAAAATTATCTTTTATTTCCTTTTTCCCTACTATATTCTCTGGAAAAAAATAGACTATACTCAGTGCTCAGTTCACACTTAAGGAATGAGGAATTATTCTCTCCCTCATCACAGATGGACTAGTTGCATAAATTGTTTGGATTTATTTTGCATAGGAGATACACCTTTTCTCCCCTCCCCTCCCCTCCTCTCTTCTCTTCCCTCATGTACATAACTGTGAGTTCATGGACATTTGCTTTATACTTTAGGATATAATTTTATCGATTTTATGGCTCAAATTGTTCCATCTTTGGCAACTGGAAACTCTCACACTTCCATGACTCCTGTGTCCCTTGGTCATACTCCCATTTTCGTGTGTGTGTGTTTAGCACTTACTTGCTGTCTGGCATGACAAGACACTGGGTTCCTCTTGTATATTTCCTGCCCCTCTCCTGGAATGATCCATTACTCCAAGGAACACAAGTACCTTTTATTGGAAAATTAGATTAGAAACCAAGATTTGACACTAGGTTTGTTCATTGCTACTGGGAGGTAGTTGCACCTGGGTACTCTCAGCTATCAAAAGTAAGGAAATATACATTCCCTAACCACTGTATATACACAGCTCTAGAAATATCCCTATATGTAGTCATCTGTATCTACTAAATGTGAAACATGCTTTCCTACTGACCTCTCCAAATCTAATGTATTACCGGATGGAACTTTGTAGCCTCCTGTACTTACTTATCTGTGAACTCTCACTCCAACAGCGGGAAACCTGGCTCCCAAAATCTGCAATCCATTTACAATTACAGTAGACATGTATAGCAGTGTCAGAATTGTTAACTCTATGGGGTTATAACCAAGACATGATATATTGGGTTAGGAATGAGGGTAAAAAGGCTTTTAGTGTGAGGTTTTAGTTAGTCAGGCTAGCAGTCAGGCTGTATTTAATATTTAATCCACATTGTTTTCTTTGGGTTTCCCTAAACTTCTTCCTTAGAAAGAGTCTGTGTCTTACACATCTTTCAGCTGTGATCCACTGTCATTATACTGGAACCCCACTAAGGTGTTGGTAAGTTGTGAGAGTAAGCATTCTATATTCATATTAGCATTACCCTACGTCTCCAGCAATTCATCGACATCGCCTTTAAGGACTCCTCAGTTTGTCACTCCAGAAGCCTCTGCTGCTGTAAGGGGATCTTGGCTGCCCTTCTCTGGATTCCTTTCTCTCCAGATATAGGCGAAACATTTATCCTGTGACCTCAGTTCTCCAATGAGTTCAAGAAAAGTTGGATTGATTTTCATTTTATTCAGCTTTTGTTGTTCTTGTTATTGTAAGGATGGGTGGAACAACTTCCATGCTTTCACCTTTAAGGCCTAAAGCCTAACTCTCTACCAAGAATTGTTAACTTGAAGCTGAAAGATAGTCACAAGGAAGCTTTGGAACTAAAAACTCATTATTAAGAACAGGCATCAACAAGCAGCCCATGTAGTTTTTTAAAGAATCATTACCTACTTATAGAGGCAGATAAATTATTATTTAGGTTATGAATAAAACTTAAAAATTAAGAACACCCTCTTGCACTATACAAGGCATAAGTGTGGGGTTACCATTCTCCATGGCTCTTGCTCATTTTTGCACGTCTTATGAGCAGAAGCACTGACCGCTTTTTGTTCTAGACTATCTTTTCAAAGATGTTTCATAGAAAACAGTCTTGCAGGATGGAGACGGGGTTTCAGTCAAGTTTCAGTTGGGTTTGCTTATCATCTTGGAAGAGAAGACAACATTTCCCTGTGGAGCAAAGGACAGTCATGCTAACTGTCTAGTATAAAAGACTAAAGTTTCCTAAATCAGAATTCTTCCCCTGTGATGTAAACCACTGAGTGTGCAGATGTCTTTGCACCACCCTGTGAATTGAGGGTTCAGGAAACAGGTGAGAATCTGACACTCTGGCTACCGCTATTACTGTGAGAAACAAAATCTGTTGCCTCTGACCCTAGGGATGCACGTCTTCTGCTGGTGTATATAAAATTGTGAAAGACTAACTTGTTGACTTGCAAAAGTGTAAAATCACAGCATAAGTTGGTGAGAAGAATTTCTTTAAATCATTTTGTCTTTAAAATGTTAAGCTGTGTGACAGATATGTTTATATTGGGTCAAATATATAATGTTATATATCCTTATGTGTAATGTACTAGTATGTATTAATCTGGGTTCTCTAGGGAAACAACCAACGGGAGATATCTGTAAATATTATAAGATTTTTGTAAGAACTGTCTCACGCTTCTGTGGGGAAGGGCAAATCCAAATTCTGTCGGGCAGGCTGCAAGCTGGGAACTCCAATGAAGGTTTGCAAAGCTAGTTGGCTGAGGTAGAGATGGAAATTCTCTCTTCTGACTGCTGAAATCATCACTTCTCCTTATAAAGCCTTCAAACGATTGGATGAAACTTCTCTCATTGTTGAAGCTAATCTCAGCTCATTGTATATGTAATCAGCCATGGTTGTAGTCAACTTACTGATGATTTAAGTTCATGAAATGTCCTTACAGTAACAATCACACCAGTGCTTGCTTGACCAAACAATTGGACACAATAACCTTGCTAAGCTGACACATGACCTTAATTATCACATAGTACAAACTAGGTTCTATAGAATTAACTAAGAAAATAATGAAATTTTCAATTTTGCCATCTTATTTATAACTTCTTTAAAAAAATCAGCTTTTCTTTTCATATTGACTTAAAATTAGGGAGCTTTTAGATAAAATTCTCAAATATTTGAATCCTTAATATATGCTATAAAATTCAAAATGCCATGATCATTTTTGTAAATGATATGTTATCCCCATAATACATTTAAATTTGATCTAAAATGAGTGCTACAAGTAAACTCATATAGACTTTTCTTTGAATTGGATATATTATCAGTAATGAACAGAAAACTAGATAAAATATACCTAATCCTTAATATAGTATAAACCCTCCTTAGCCTGATTTCCACAGGCTATTTACTACCATTGAAAAGTAATTTGGAAATTTTAGTGACACGTGAATTCCAAGCAGTTCTTAGCAAATTTTTTTCTTCGAGGGCTAGATAGAAAATTGGAGGCCTTGCTGTATATTTGGTCTTTATTGAAAATATTTGACTCTCTTTTTAGAGCAAAAGAGCAGCCATGGACAATATGTAAACCAATGGGTGTAGCTGTGTCCAATAAAAATCAATCCATACAATGAGGCAGCTGGCTGGGCCACAGTTTTCTGACCCTGGTTCTAGGGTATTATTTGGAAATTCAATAAACTAAGAGCTATATTTTAGTACTTTAGTGCTTTAGACTATTTCTTTTCAGCATCCTAGGAGTTAAAAAATGGGATGTGAAACTTGCCTGGATATGCCCTGGAGGACACGTTCTAGTACAGATTCTATCATTTATGGGTAGGTAATTAAAATTACCTACATCAGTTTATTCATATGCAAAATCAATTATAACAACATGTATTGGAGAGAGGAGGGTAGAAATGAGAGAAACAAATGAGTTAGTCATGACTGCCCTAGGCCTATTTCAGTTTCTAAGTAGGAATTTATAAGAAACACCTGCTTTTTTACTTTATTTAAAACATCTGGACAATTTTTGAAGCTCAAGTTGAACTAGAGAATGTATCAGAAAATATCTTGTAAATGATGAAATACTTAATATCTAAGATTTTATTATTATTATGAAAACTAGCAAACATTTTGCCCTTTATATCCAGGTATTTATATCCAGTACTGTCTAAGCTTCTGACCAGACATATTCTAGTGGATCGATGGGCTATTCAATCAATCAACTGATCAACAGTGACTTCTTTTAATCCCTCGTTCTCCAGTATTTTTATACCTTAAAAGAGATTCTTCTTATAGTCTGTACTGGTTTTGTCAGACTGCTCTGCTTTAACTTGGCTTGGTCCAAAGAAAAGTGTATGACTTTGAAATAACCTAGATTTTCAGCCTGTAACTCCATATTTCATCCATAATTTCTCCCAGTGCAGCCATTTCTTTGAATGGACCCTTTTTACAGAACGATTATCATATACAGTACTTCTCATAAGATACAGATCTTACTTAAGTAGTGGCCATCCCTGTCATTTCTTTAAAGCAAAAGCCCATAGATCATTTTTTTTCTTATATAATTTAACAGCAAAGTAGGTTTAATGTTTTACTAAAGAATTATGGAAACTTTTCTAAAACATGAAATTGTCAGGATGTAACTATAGTATTCTTTTGGGCAAATTTATTTTGAAACGTGTGAATCAGTCTACTTGATTTCAAAATGAACACCATCAGAGCATATTCTAAAGTAATTTTAAAACACTGTCTCTACCCACATGAAATTTTTGAGAACTTTGTAAATGCATAGACAAGTACACTTAGAAAAGAGATGAAATGCTAGTCACATCATTTGCAGAGTCCCACGGTGATACTCTGCAGGACATATGAAAATATAGAGGTTACTTATCTTTTATCTCTAGTTAGCTTTGATTTTTTAAAAATTCATATCGGTTACTCCTTTATGAATTGATCCTGATTCATCAGGGCCAAAAACATTTATCTCTTTTTTAAGTGCAGGGCGTAGTACAGAGTTGAGTGCTTAATAGGTGATCAAAGAAATCATAAATTAGGCTTTTAGGATAGGTATAAGTTATCCTTACAAAATTCACTTATCCAAAATGAGGAATGACTAAAGCTGGGCTAAGAGAGACAATTGCTCTTTTTGGGTCATAGACTTCTCCTGTTTTAAGTTAATAAGGATTGAATGAACCACTGCAGTCTGATCTTTACCATGCATTCGTGTTGTATGCATTGACACTAAAGTGTTTATATGGCTGTATGTCAAACTTGGGAAAAAACTGGCAGGCAAGCAAGTGAAAGGTGTCTTGTGACTTCTTATAACTTAAAGATACGGATTTGACAAGTGTCGGAACTTATGTAGAAAATAATTGGCTAACATCAGAGACAAAGAGAATCTTAATGGTATACAATTTAATCTCTCTCTCAACTTTATTGCATCTAAAACTATAACATGTCTTCTGTTCCTTAAAGTCATAAACATTTTTAAAACTTATAATTCAACATTAGTCATCTGTGAAAAATCATTAGTATCACACCTAAGTGTATCAACTAGTAAATTGCATTTAGGTGCTTCCATTAACACATTATATAGCTTCTAATATCACAGATCCCATATTTTTCACAGTTATCCACAAGAATATCATTAGAAACACTGTGATGATGACTATTTTTTTTTTGCTAAAACTTAGGTGCAGTGTTTTCTGACTCTATGTCTTAATCTAGCAATTACCAAATAGAAATTACAGGACTGAGTGGTGTGCATATTGAAATCTGATATTTATCACTCTAGTTAAGTCAGATAAAGTTTAATTTAGGGAATTAAGATACATAAGAATTACTGGAAAAACTGATTTCAAAGGTCTAGGAGAACATTTCCTAGTTAATTTCCAGCTAGATTTAAAGGACTTTTATATAAGTTACCATATTTGCAGAAAACCAGTGCCAATGATCACTGTTATTTATAGCACTGGGAAGGAAATTTTCAGAGGGAAAAAAAAAATAACTAAAGCCTGGAGAAGCTGCAGAGCAGTATTTTCTCAGAAGTTCCTGGCTCTGCCCACAACTACTGGAATAATTGCTTTTGTTTTTCTCCTTCACTGTCCAGATTTCACACAACTGCTTATTATGAATAGAGTTATAACTAGTACCATACTGAGTTTAGGCAGAGTCAGACTGAAAAATGGAAACCACTCTTAGCTTTTCTTGCACATCGGTGTATAATACGGGAAAGATATGCTTAAAATTCCTTTAGAATACTGGGCATGTCAAGGTCAATTAAACCATTGCTAGCTCTCAAATTCATTCTTCAATTTTAGAAAACTGGTAACTTGAATAATGTCAGGAAACTTCAGACAATTTTACCTGCAAATTTTCAGGGGACCACCTGAGGGGCTGCAAAGTTTCATGTCTGCCAAAGCCCATGCTTAGGCCTGAGGCTACTGGAAGAGAAAAAGTGGTTTCTGTTTCTCGTTTGCCTTCCAAATTGGCCTAGTCTTTCTCTTTCACTAAGCAGCGCATTGGCAAAACCTCAACCAGGAACTTGCTGGGAGTGCAAGACACTGATGGGAATGATTACTAGTTGAAACATATAATTTCCCCCATTTCTTATTTGTCCATGTCCATTCCATCATCAAGTTCTGATGATTCTACTTCTTAAACGGATCTCAAGTTTATTCACTTATCTCTACATTCACCGTTATCCTTATATTATATGCCAACATTCTTTATCACATAGACTGCTGCAATAAGTCTCACCTGGTCTCTAACTACTTCACTTATTGGATTCCTCTGCCTCAATCAGCTCCTTCACTAGAGCTGTCATTCTGAAATGCATACTGCATCACGTTACATTACTACTTAAACTATTTGATATGTTCTCTTACATTTCAAGTAAGATAAACCCCTTCAGAATAGTGTCCAGTAATATTAACCAACAGCTTTTAAATATTTATCATATGCCAGGAATGTACTAAGAATTTTCCGTTTGATATCTCATTTAACCCTTATAATACCACATGAGGCAGACGCTCTTATTATCTGTAATTTTTGAAGGATAAAATGAAACACAGAGTGATTAAACTACTTATTTATGGTCACTCAAAAAGTAACCCATCCTCTTGTATCTTACAATGCTCTAGCCCTAATGCACATTTTCATTTTTTTTGCACAAACTGACATTTGTCATGACACATTTCGTTGCACATACTCTTCCTTTTTCATGGAATGGTTTTCCTGATACTATTTATTTGGCAGATGTCATCTTATTTTTCGTGTCCTTATTGAAATATCTGCTCAGAAAGGGTCTTTAAGGCCATTCTTTTTAAAGCTGTATCTTTAGCTTTATTTTCTACACACCCTTTGTTTAAATTTCCCATAGGACTTTTCACAATTTTCAACTATGTATTTTCTTGTTAACTCACTTATTGTACGTTCCTGTGAAAGTTCTCTAAATTGCACGGTGGCAGGCATGGGGTCTGTTTCTTAACCACTAGCAATACCTAACAGTGTTTTGCACAACGTTGTCACTCAATAAATATTTTTTGAATGAATGAACAAATAGAAGTCTCAGCCCTTCAAGTTTGGAAATCATCCAAAATGTACAACAACAACCATTAAGTCTTTCTTAGAGTTACACTGCTGTCATAGATTGGGTGTGTCAATCCCTCCAAAAACTGCCTTTCTCAAGACGTTGACCAGATTTATCTACTTTCTGTCATCACATATTCAAGCTACTATAGATCATATTCACCCATTCTCCAATCCTGGGTTATGGAGATCCATCTTAGTCCTAGTCAAATTCAACAGCTCCAACATGACAGGAGGCACCAGTCCTGTACTGTCCAATATGGTAGCTACTGGATGCATGTGCCTATTAAGCACGTGGACTGAGATGTGATATACATGTAAAATACATGCAGGATTCTAAAAACTTAGTGTGAAAACAACTAACATGCAATATCACATTAATCATTTTCTTTTGATTGCATATTGAAATGATACTATTCTCATTGTATTAGGCTAAATAAAATAGAGTATTAAAATTAATTTTAACTTTTCTCTTTTAGTTTAATATGGATGCTAGAATATTTAAAATTTTATCCAGAGTAACAATAAGGTTGATGAAAGACTCTTCAAAATCATAGTTAGATTTTAGAATGAGCCTTTCAACAGTAAGGTAGAGAATGTGTTATGTTTTTGTAGGAAGGTATTCAGAGATCACTTGAGAACCTTTTAGGAAAGAGATGATGGTGTTCATCACGGGGAGGCTAGTGGTGTTGAGAAAATGGGATAGCTAAAGCGCCTCCTTTTACATGGGGAACAGTGATTTATGGTGACATATTTAAAGGCATGATCCTGCGAGTGGGTGAGTGGAGAGGACGAACCACATGTACTAAGATTTCAGACATCCTTAATGAAGTGAAGATTTGGGTAGAGAAAAAGGATATGACAAAGAAATGGGGACAATGCCCAGAAATCAGTAGTGACAGGAGAAGTTAGAAGTGAAGTTAATGTCCACTCCTTAACTGAGCCTGGAATATGGGCAGTGAGCGAGGCAAACGCAGCCTGTGCTGTGGGGGATGACCAGGAAGCAAAAGCCAGACATCAATGCTCAGGAAGGGGGGTAAAAAGCATTTCTGAACAGCTTGATCATAGAGTTGATTATTCTATAAAACCTAGAAGGAGACGGTGGGCTCTTTATAGATGATTTAAGAACCCTACATTATGGCTTATGTTCATGCAAAACATGGAAATGAGATTCAAAGTAGATGGTGAATTAAAGTTGGGTGGATGAATAAATCAATTAACTTGTACTGACACAAGTTTATCCCTTTTAATCTAATAATTTTATCAGTTTACCTCACTGGTATTTAGAATTCCTTCCACTTTTATTAAGTATGACTATTGTACACATAACTGAAGGGATTTGAAAGTGACCTGACTTTGGAAACCCTGTAAAAAAAAGTACCCAATATGTGCAGTAGCAATGTTGGTTATTCATAACTAAATTGGGATTTCAATTTGTAATTCTAAGTTTATCACAGATGCAAAATGAAAAGGAATGAAAATATCCAGAATTATTTAGCAGGGTTAGAGGATTTCTCATACCCTGATATAGTATGGAAACTGAAATAGGTTACTGAAATAGATTACTTTAAAGCACAGTTCTTCCTATTTGCAGTGAAATAGAAGAACGCCTCAGTTAAAACAAGGGGTCAATCTTCATATATTTCTCACAAATTCCTAATGCTTGGGAATAGGAAGTTTAATTATATAAAATGCAAACTTGAAAACCTTATTTCTTTACCTTCAGGAAGAGGCATTATAATATAAGGGTAATTAAAAAGACTTCCCAGGGCACATTCTAGAGCCTGATAGCCTAAGTGGAAAACCTGCTCTATCATTTCCAGCTGTGTGGTCTCGAGCAAGTCTAAATCTCTCTGCTTCTGAGTTTTCTCATATGTAAGACAGAGCTAACAATACAACTGACAATCATTTAGTGGCACAATGTAAATAATTAAACGGTTCCTGAAACATAATAGTATTTTATGAGTATTAGGTTTTGATGCAGTTTTGAAAATGAATAATATTGAAATTCATTTATATCATTACAGTATTTGTATAAACTGAGTGTCATATATAAGGGGCTATACATCCTGAATTAATTAAAAAAGGGAGTTCATTTCATAAGTATGATTAGATTTAATTTAATATAAATTTTGATGGAAACTAAGAACTTGAAAGAACACATGCAGTTTTAATAATCTATAATACTTAACAAAATATGTAATTCTGTATTAAGACTAATGAAAATCACTTTTCTATTGAAATAATGCAAAGAGTGAGGGGAGTGGTAAAGTACAGATGAAGAAAGAACTAGTAAAACATGGGGATGATATATTAGTTACTTACTTTGCAAACCTCAAGACCTCTCTGTGACGTACATAGTAAATTTATTATAAAACTTTCTTAAGACTAAGTTTGTACAAAAACATATAAATAAAGACAACAAAGGGAAGCAGTGTAGCTTGGTGGTTGAGTACCTGCCTTCCACATACTAGGTCCTGGGTTCAATCCCGGGTAGCTCCTAAAAGAAAAAAAAAACTTAAAAAATTTGCACTTACTATCTATTCTATATAAAAACTTAATTGAATTCTGCTCCAAACAAGCGCAAACCCCATCCTCTGAATGTGATAAACTTTGGTAGTGTTATTCAAGTGTTTCTAATAAACACCAGTAAATAATTCATGTTTTAAACACTGCCAACTTACAAAAATTTTCCCCAGTCTTCAGCTGACTTGCCAAGATGCTGAAAAGTTTGAGAAGTTTTAAGTATGCCAAATACTTATAAATTCAGAAAACAACATTATAATTATTATCTCCCTTGTGAGTGTGGAAAAATAGAGCCAAAATCTGTCAACAGGTCCAATATGTGAAATTTGAATTTAGGATTTTATAGTAGCAGGGTACTAATGAGATAGATGCCATGGAGTTAAAACTTTAAAGGTGGGTGAACTATAGTAACACAAATGCCACATGGTTTATTGGCGGGTGGACAGGATGGGTCACATTTTTGTATGAGAAAACTCTTCAGGTATTTGGAAAACAAGGTCACCTATCACAAACTATTTCCTCCTCCCATCTGCTTCAGCTTTTCTCTTCTGAAAATAAAACAACTTGCTTTGTCCAAATATCCTCACAAACTACCCATCCCACCCTGACTCTTTATGAATGCACTGCAGCTATCTCTACCTCAACATGATATGCTATATAAAAATAAATATATAATTCCAGATGTAACCTCACATGGGTGGAAAGAAAAATGACAACAGCCTCGTGCCAGGAGAAAGATGAATGCAAAGGCATTTTAATCTTTCTGAGTCACAACATAGTGTCCTTTGAGCATCACATCAAGTAAAAGTATTACATATTGTAGCTGTTCATATACCTCTGACACAAAGCTCATTTAGTTTTAGGGCCATAATTAGAGGGAGTTGGAGCAATTGATTGTAATTTTCTTAATTTATTTAACACTGTCTTTTCTGATCATTTTGCACAACAAAATTTTAATCCTTCCAGACTACTATTCCTCCACAAATTTTTAGAATTTCCTTATTTCAAGTGCATTAAAATTAGTTAAGATGGGGGTGGGGTGCAATTGAAGTAAAACAATCTTTGTTCACAAATGCTAGATTATGTAGAAATTCCTATGGGATCTATTTTTAAAAAAACTATTGGAACCAAAATATGAGCTAGGCAAAGATGCAAGATAGAAGACCAGTGTACAAAAATCAACTTTATTCTACATATAGCAATGAAAAAACAGAACTTTAAATTTTAAAAATTATTAATTGCAATAATATTAAAAATATGAAACCCAGGGAAAATTCTGACAAAAGATGTAAAACATCTATACAATGAAAATACAAAGAGTTCCGAAAAAAAATTTTAATGGCCTAAACAACTGGAGAGTTATGCCTTGTGCTTTGTAAAAAGATTCAATAAAATTAAGATGGCAAATATTCAAAATTTAGATTAGATATATGATGAGAATACACTTTATGTAGTTTCTTCAATTTTGAACCCAGGGACGAAATTGCATTTCCACTATTTTTCAATAGAAAGATTTTGAGTTTTGATACAAAGTAACGATGGTTACTGTATTAGTCAGCCAAAGGGGTACTGATGCAAAGTATCAGAACTCTGTTGACTTTTATAAAGGGTATTTATTTGGGGTAGAAGCTTATAGTTACCAGGCCCTAAAAAGTCTAACTCAAGGTACCATAAGAGGTACTTTCTTACCCAAAGTCTGTTGCCACATGTTGTCACAAGATGGCGGGTGATGTCTGCGAGGGTTCAGCTTTCCTCCTTCCTCTTAAGGCTCTGTGGCCCAAGCTTCTATGATCTCAGCTGTAGGCTGGCATAAGGCTCTTCTATCTCCCCGGGGCTTCTTTCTTTCCAGGCTCAGCTGCTCTGTTCTCTCCACAAGGTCAGCTGACAACTATGAGGCTTATCTCTCTTCCTGGGGCCCTGTTCATGGAGCACTCTCTCTTCCTGCGTATCTGCTTCTGTGTTCCTTCTCCATGTATTTACTTCCGTGTGAGAGTCTGTTTTATCCACATCAAGGGTGTGGGGATTCAACCCTGCACGCCCTAATTTATGTGGTCAAATAAAAGCCCTAATCTTGATTTAATAAAGGTCAAACATCTGAATCTAATACAATCTAATGCACCCAGAGGAACAGACCAGTTTATAAGCACAATCCAATATCTATTTTTGGAATTCATAAACAATGTCAAACTGCTAGAGTTACCAAAATTTTAAAGAAGAAAATTTGGAATTTTGAGTTTCTATGATACTTTTATCACATCAAGTGTTGTTCTCTGCATTCATGGTCTATTCATAATTGACTATCTTATTCTAGGTGCTTCATTTTTCTCCAGAGAAGTTAAGAATCTTTAGGGGTAGGTAGGTTTGGTAAGTCTTGAAAAGCTCAATTGCACCTTGTTCTATAATCTAAGAAGAATATCCTCTCAATTTGATGTAGTATGTGTAATCTATTCTTCCCCCTTTTCCTTTCCTTCTACTTTCCGTTTTTTCTTTCTTCCATTCTTCCTTTCTCATGTTCTATTCAACTCTCTCCCTGCCAAAAATTTCCTTTTGGCATGTTTGGTATGTTTGGTTTGTGATCATTCTCTTAGTTAAACCTTTTTAAAAATTATCTTCTTAAACATTTCTGAGGAATGTATTTTATACCCATAGCTAATGTTTACATGTCCCCAGAAAAAAATCTTGTGTTCTGAGATGTTACTAATAGAAAGCACCATGTGAGGAACAGGAATTGCCAACTACAGAAGTTACCATCTAGAGGGAAGAACGGAAACATTCCAACTTATGCTGAGGTCTGGAAGCTAATAAAACTGAAGATTCATACTAATATATTATTTCCTTCTAACTACAGTGGATTAGAAATAACTGTAGTTTTTAAATGTTAGGTGTATCAGTGTAGAGTCCAGAAATCATTGAGAAATGACAAAGGAAGAATGTTTCCTCATGTGTTTTATTATTAAACACATAATTAAGCCTGAGGGTAGAAAAAAATAAATACACCACTGTCATGTGAAAATAGTCCTTGGTTCTCTCACTTGTTTATTCTAAATTTTTCTCATTAAGCAACATTATGATCCATAACTTGGTCTCCATCATGGATTTTCTTCCATGTGACAGCATCCAGAATTAAAACAAGAAAATGCCTTATCCTAAATTAATCTTCTTTGAAATAAATATCTTAATATTTTTCTTCAAATGTGTCAGTCCCTTGGGCTTTCATTTTAACACTCTAACTCAATAAAAGCAAATAAATACAATTGCACATATGTGAATCACAACTGATTTATGTTTACTCTAATAAATTTAGACATAATTTTTAAAAGCTGTACAAGGCATCCAGACTTTCGCTACATATATAGTTATCCATTTAATTCCAACGATATGCAATGCAAATTGAAGAAATACAGAGTTCTCTTCTCTCTTTCCATGCTATATTTCTTCATGCTCTTTCTTCATGACTTGGAATTCAAGGTTTGATCTTCCTCATTAAACTCATTCTGCTTCGTTTTCTTGGTTTGTTTCAATCTTATCCAATTTTCCATATAGGAAAAATATTCACGGTGTTTTAATTTTCTTCTCGGTGTGTGTGACATAATTCCAAAGATATACACAGAAGTCATGTTTGTCAGGAACAAATCTTTCATTTATTAGCTCATGATATAAGAAGGTGAAATAATAGTGCTTGTTAATTCCCTTGGACAATTTTATACTCAGATTTTGATGCTGATTTACCTGATCCTTAATTCAATATTTATATCACTCCGTTTTCTTCTATATACACTTCCTGACTCTAAAGGAAGAAAAATCTTGATTATTTGCAAGAAAATTGATGGGCAATTACTAACATTTGTAAGAATCTTCCTAGTTTCTGAGAACATCTACTTGATTGCAACCCACACTCTAAACAAATGGAAAGCTGCAGAGTTGTTTAAGTATTTTTAAAACTTGCATACTTTTAAGTCATGGAGTTTATTAGTTGCAGCCAAAGTTTTAATGTTACTCAGCAGGATAAATTGTTTCAATTAGTGAAATTTTGCAGTGCTTTATTTGTCCTTACATTTCTTCAAATTAAACATGAATTGCCAAAAGAACATATTTTGCAGAAGAATTCTGTATAATTAGGTCTGGGGCAGATAACTTTAATAGATTGGCAGGACTTGGGGCAGTTGGTAAAAAAAATCTAGAATGAATTTTGTACTTTGTTTTCTTGTAATTGGCTTATTGCTTCACTTAAAAGAGGAAAAGGAGAAATGGCAGGTGATGCAGTAATAACATTCTTTATATACAAATATTGCTGAACTTCAGTGATGGGACCCATATATTTTAGATTACAATAAAAATAAAGTATTTTATGATCTACTACATTTTAATATTGAATAAGAAGGTTCTTACTATATTTAGAAAAACCCAGATTTGTAGTAACTGTTTGCATAAAGTTACCTATTAGGTAAAAGGATTTAGGTACAACTTGAGGAGTCTTATGTACTGGCATAATATTTTATTATATTCTAAGAGTTGGCATGTCAGGTTTTCCACTAAAGGACAAAGGGCAGTGTGTATGTAGGAAAATAAAGGAGGTGTTTTACTCCTTGACAAGTGAAATAGGTGGCATGCTGCTTCTTGGTCTTTGTCAGTCCTTTGTCTCACCACAATTGGAAACTAGACTATTGTAAATTGAGATTCTAAAGCCAAGTAAATTAGGGCAGTATTTTTAATGAAATCACTGCCTGAGTACTTCCTGATTTCTGAAATTTCTTCAGAAGATGAGCTAATTTTCTCTTCCATCAGTCTTTGCATCTCAGGAATACAAGTGTGAAGTAGTAGTTGAATCACTTTGAAGTAAATAGTGAAAAATAATTTATCCACTCAACACTACATCTACAATGTAAAAGAAAAATATTTTGTATACCTTCTTGTAGCTTATTTCACCTGAAACTCCACATATTGCTTTATAAAGTCAATAAACTAATATGCATTAGCAGTAAATTGCTTTTTGCTATCGTTCTGGGTAAACTGATTTAAAGGAAATCTCTGGATTTTTCATGGTAAGAAGTATCACAGAGTTTTCTTTGAAGAGCTACATTTTCCCAAACATTTCCTTGCAGAAAATGGAAGTTGGCATAAAGAAATACTAGACTAAAATTATTGTTATAAATATGACTCATGAAATTAAAAATGCAGTTCAAGCCCAATTGATAATCAGCCTGGTGGGCTCCCAGTTCAATTATGGCTGATGGCTAAACCACAAGTACATGGAGAAGGTTTCAAGGAATTCAGCTAAAGCTCAAGAAATTCAAATGAAATGAATTGCCATTCATTGCATGGAGAAGAGCCAAGTTAACTACTGCTTGAAAAAAATTAATATTTGTAGGAGGAAGAGGTCCATTATACACAATTTCTAAAACATACATTATCAATGTCTAGGATTCAATCCAAGGAAAACATGAGAAAAGATCATTAGATGAGACCAACACAGAGAAGTACCAGATGTTGGACTTAACAGAGAAGAATTTTAAATTCATTAATATAATTTAAAGAAATCATGCTCCTCATGAGTAAAAGGATAGGGCATCTCAGTAAGATACTACAGACCTACAAGGAAAATTCTAGAAATGAAAAATACAACATGAAAGTTAAAAATCACTTGAAATCACAGAATTAATAAAGAGAAACTGTGAGTCACTTAACTTGAAAATCAATAAATAGAAATTATTAAAAATTTAGAGAGAAGAATCATGAAGAATAAAATGAACAGAGCTCAGGAACACAAGAAAAAGGAAAAAGTCAAACATATATTGGAGTCCATAAAAAGAGGAACACAAGACTGAGATGGAAAAAATGAAGAAAAAATGGCCTCAAATTGCTAAATTTGCTGAAAAACGTAAATTTAAAAAGTCAAGAATGCCAGAAAACTAGGAGGAAAATTTAAAACAAGTAACTAAACAATAACAAAACATAGGCACATCATAGTCCAATTGCTAAAATCAAAGCTAAAGAGAACATCTTAACCAGTCAGAGAAAAATAGCACATTGCATATTGGGGAACAACAATTTGAAAGACCACTTATTTGCATAAAAGGAGGCAGTATCAAAAGATTATAGTTTATGTCATTTCATTTACATGACATTCTCACAGTGACATAATTACAGTGAGGGAGAACAGATCAGTCATTGCCAAGGCTTAGGGTTTGGGGAAGAGGATGACTGCAAACGGGTAGATAGAGGGTGTTTTGGGGGTGACAGAAATTCTGTTTTCTAATTGCCTGGTGGTTATACAAATCTAAATGTGTAAAATTTAAATAACTGTAGAACAAAAGCCATTTTTACTGATATTAATTAAAACCTAGAATGTTAGAATAGATACACAAAACAAGATAGAACTGTAGCTATCCAAAGAAGTGCACGTTAAATATAAAAACTCAATTGAAAAGAAATAAACTTGAATGATATACCATGCAGCTACAGATTTAAACAGGCTAGAGTAGCTAATTAAGTTCAAAATAAAGGAAACTTCATTAAAATATTAATCCAGAAATAAAGAGGCACATTTTATCTTGGTAAAAGTATCAATATATCTAGAAAGAGAAAACAATCATAATTGTGTATGTGCCTAATCAAAGAACTTAAAAATACATGAATCAAAAAGCAGTAGAATGGGGAAAAAACATGATTCTAAAGTCTTTGCCAGAGATTTTAACAACTCTTTATAAGACTGATAGAGCAAGATAAAAAATGTTTAGAGAGCAAAAAGATCTAAACACCAGTACCAAGCATCTTGACCTAATTGCTATGCCCAAATTATTATACTCAATAAGTGCAAAAAGCATATTCTTTTCTAGTGCACGTGTTACTTTCACCAACATAGTCCATATTCTGGTCTATTTTTGGCCAATAACACAAGTCTTATTGTATTATTATACAGAGTATGTTCTTATCCCAAAACGGAATTAAATCAGAAATGTAAAAAAATGAGAAAACCAGAAAAAAAACAAACTAACTAAAATATGTGGAAATTAAAGAAGAAACTTCTAAATAACCCATAGGTCAAAAATAATTTAGAAAACTATTTCCAAGTTTTGATATATGATACCAGAAATATAACAATTTCAAAATAGATGGATTACAGGTACAGTAGTACCTAGAGGGCAATGTGTAGTTTAAATCCTTTATTTAAACAAAATAAAGGTCTAAGGCCAAGGATCTAAGGTTCTACATTAAGAAGCTAAATGAAAACAAGCAAAATAAACCCAAAGTAAAATTTTACATATAAGGAGAGCCACAAAACTTATGTTTCTTCTACTGACTCACGGACTTTTCTCTATTTAACTGTGTTCTCATGGAGCACACATTTTCCCACTGATTGATTTCTTCTCAGGATCATAAACAAACAAAACAAAACCACCAGCAGATTCTTTCAGAGTTCAGAAAGACCTGGAGTTATTAGTAAATGGAGTGTAATGAGCTACATTCCCTCCTGCTGTTGAGAATGACCAATTATCAGATTAAACAGGTTTATTTTTTATGTTCTTTTTCAGAGAATATTCCATTAAAATGTAAAGTCAAAACACTGAACTCAATGGTCTTTTGGAATAATTATTTTCTCAGTATGATTACATCACCTAATGTAAGGTTGATCTGCTTCTGTTTTTCTTTTATTTTCCTTTTTACGTTAGGAATTTTCTCCTGGCCTTGTGACAAGTATATTTGTGTCGAAAACCCAGTACATATCAGATTTTTTTTCAAGATAATCACACAAACATCATAAAGGAACACTTTTGTTTGGTTGCCAGGTTGCCTGTAACCTGCCAGTGTGCAGTCTCCCGACTTTATTGGCACTACCTCTACAAAGGCAACTATAAATGACAGAACCAGACTTCACTGAGAAACTGTAATAGCACTAAACACAGAAACAATGTATCTGAGAGGAAAGCACAGTAACAACACGGCTGCATGCATCCTGGGAGTTGCTAACCACTATCCTGTGCACTAGGTAACTGTAAGGCGCAATTCTGGGCATCTTGATGGAACTTCCAGCTATGAAACGACAGCTCTCAGACTAATGAATGAAGAACAAGAGTATGTTCACCTAAAATATTTTGCAAAGTAGTCCAGAATAACTGGTCGCTCAAATCACCAATGTTAGAGGCATTTAAAGTCAACTCAAACCACAAGTTCATCAAGGATACATCAGTGTATTATTGATGTAAAAACTTGTTCTCCCTTGTTTCTTATATTTGCAAGTGATGTTACATACTGCAACATCTACTTGAATATATATTCGAAATAACAATAAAATATTTAGCAATGATAATTGTCAATAAAATAAAACATTATTTTTGAAGTTTTTTTTCAGAGAAATTCCATTAAAATGTAAGGTCAAAACATTGAACTCAATGGCCTTTTGGAATAATCATTTTCTCAGTATGACCGCATTACATACTTAATATAATGTAAGGTTGATCTGCTCAGTTTTTCTTTTATTTTCCTTTTTATGTTAGGAATTTTTTTCATTTTTGGATTTAATGGTCTTTGAGTCTGTAAAATATTTATGAGAATCCAAAATCAAAGCATGTCAAATGTATATTCTTGACTTCACCCTTTTGTTTGCTCAGAGTTCACTTTGTTATATTTTTTACTAGTTTTTCAATTAAATTTTGGTTTCCCCTTTCACTTTTTCTTTGTCCTGTGTGTGTGAATGTGTGCATTCTTCTGTGTGTGTGTGTGGTTGGGGGGTTCATACGCTCTCTCTTTACACAAATGGCAGCAGGTTGCATATATCCACATATTGCTTTTTGCAAACTACATATCCTTGAGAAAGTTCCATGTCACTGTGAAATCACTGCCTGTCGTGTTGAGCTACTACATATTCTTCACTGCTTTTAAAGCTGAAAACAATTTCACAATAAGAATGTTCCAGAATTTATGTAATCAGTCCCCTATTGATAGGAATTTAGATTTTCCTGTCATTTGTTGTTAAATATAATGACAAGGTTAATGATTTTATTCAAATGTATTTTTGCATTTTTGCTTATATATTCTTTATTAGGTTAATGGATGGTGGATTGATGAGTCAAAGGGGAAATATTTTGCCTTTTGGACAAGGAGAATTTATTGTAATATTTCTAATATTTTCAAAAGTGTATGTGGGGTATTGCAGAACTGCTTTAATTTCTGTATGACACCTCAATGTTCAAAGGCCTTAAAAACAGCTTTATTGAAATATAATTCACTCACAACAATTTACCAATTTAAAATGTACAATACAATGGATTTCATTATTCTTAGACTCATGCAACTCTCACCGCAATCTAATTTTATTAGATTATGTCACTTTTATTCACAAGCACCATAGTCATTGGGTGTGACTGCTGCTGAGTATTGTCCACACATAGCTCCCAGACTAACAGTCTTACATTTTCCCCTTGTTTTATTGAGTACTTAGTCTGTGTTTATTTTTGTTGTTTTTATTTTGCTTTTCCCTAGCTCTACACTTGTTTTTTATACAGGAATTTTTGAATTTGCCAATCATGATGCAATTCGGGGTTTCTGAAAAAGAAAAAGATTTTTAAAAAGTGAATCATTTTAAAGAAGAGTGCCACTTACATTTTTGAACAAAACAATTTTATCATTATTTTTGACACCTTAAATGATCTTAAATCATTCTCAACTAATTAATTTTCAGCAAAAATATAATTTAAAAAAAATTTTAAGAACCAAGAATTACTACACTCACATTTTATGGTGCTTTATGTTTTTGTTAATTAAGGACATATGTAAATATATATTTTAAAATTTATAAACACATTTAATATTTACTCACTTCTCATATGAGATGTTTAGAAATTATATTAATTGTCCAAATAAATTAATTTGATAGCCCAATAAATTTCCAAACATTTATTAGAAGTCTATAAAATGGAAAACAATAATTTTGTCAATAAGCCTATACTAAAAGGTCATATAATCTTATTTTAAAATGTGAACTCTCTCCTCATTCATTCTCATTCATTCATCTATTCACCTGCTGGGGAAGTTAGGGACTCACTAGTGGCCGTCTTCCACCCTCACCTAAGGAATCCTCCTTTTCCACTGAGTGCAGAGGTTTCAATACGTTACCATTCCAAAGCACGCCTAGAGGGAGATGTTAGGTCTAATAAATAAACTTGGCATAGCTTAATTCTAGGAATAGCAACAAGCAGCCCCAGCTTCTGATCAGGGCAGGAACATTAAGTGGGATATATAAATAGTGGTCAAAGAGCAAAAGGTCTCTTCTCTCTGCTGCAAAGTGGGGCCTGCGGAGCTGCCCGTCCACTGACCCTGACTCCAGCAGTTGGCCGTTCTGCTCTCTATACGCTCTTTTGGACCCATTGGGCTGTGTAAATAATAAAGTGGTCATTTGCTAAAAGTCTTTAATGTGCCTAAGCCTGTATTCCCACAACATTCCACATAACAACCTGCTCCATGTCATCCGTTCAAAAATATGTAATGAGCTTACCACATCTCATGGTCTACCATTATTTTGCATTATTTTTACATTTAAAATAGCTGTTCTGATCACAAAATTCATAAAGTAATTCAATGTTAAATACTTTCTGAGCCATTGGTTCAGTGTGCAGAAAAACTCATTTTCTCTACTGTGCTATTAGTTTTACACAAGAGTTTATTTGTAGTTAGATTTCTTAACCAGTTGGAATTTATTTTTGAAGCAAATTTTGCTAAGCACAAAAAAATCTAATACATAGATGAATAATTGCACCGTAAAAGTATTCATTCTCTTAGCTTTGCATTTTATTTGATTATGAGTATGCTGAGTTTAGAACATTGCCCAACTTTATATAGTAATTACTTGAGTCACTTTCAACATATTTTCACAGAAGCATAGTATTTTCTTAGGAATGAACTTTTCTTCATAATTTTCCCACTCCAGGGTCGTCAGGGGTTGAACGACATTCTCCCACGCGGGCTGCCTTTGTAAGCTACTTGGGGTCCACCCTCTGCTGAAGACGGCCTCCTGAGGTTCCCTGGCACATGGGACTTTCTCTCCGGCTGACTCCTTTGGTCTCTGGTTCCCCATTATCCATAGATACATAGACTACCTATTCTGTTACTCCACCATATTTCCAGCTCATTCTTTGAGGAAACTTCCCTCAGGGTGACCCTAGACTGGCTATGTGTCTTTATTTGTTTCCTTTGTTTATCTTCTTCTGCCTCTTTCTTTCATTTGACCATCCCTGGCCTTTCCGGTGTGAGCTGTAGGATTGCAGTCCTTCTCAAATGCAGCTGCACTGACTACTCTGTCACCTGAGGGTGAAAATCACTATCTCACTAGTTTCCAGAAGTGGAGGCAAGGGAGAAAAGGGATAAAGGGAAGGGTAGAATTAAGAGATATCACTGATTATTGGTGAAAGAAGAAAATGAGGTTTAAATGCTTAATTATTTAAATACATCATGCAAACTTATGAAGATAACCAATAAGGAATTTTAAGATAATGATAGAACTATTAAATATTGGTCAAAGACAGGAAGCAAAGATTGAGTGGTGAGCAAACCAGAGCGAGCAGAGGCTCTTTTGTAACTAAAGAAATCAGTCTACACCAATTAATTGTATACTAAATCTGTAGCACAGTCAAGATGCCCTTACCTTCACCCTTCCAGACAACTCGCCCCCCACAAGAGAGCTAAAGCTTAACTAGCCAAGTTGGCATGTGTTTAAAGTGCATGTAAAACCATTAATTTGCGTTTGGTCACTAGAGGATATGCCTGGGATCACTAGAAGACATGTGATATGGTGCCATTTCTAAGTTTAGACCTCAAAAGCTCATGCATATTCCTGCTCTTGGGACCCCGACCAGATGCCATGTGAAAAAGCTGGGACTATCCAGCTGGTGGGGAAAAGACAATATGAGTAACAGATGAGTCATCATAGCTGCATCCTTTCTAGAAGAGCTGGCACTTACCACTCCAGCAGCTGGGCATACATATCTCAGTGAGCCCCAGACACCACAGATTTGGCCAGGTAAGCCCAGAGCAAATTGCTGACAACAGTGGGCTAAAAAATAGGTAGTTGGCTTTAAGCATTAAGTTTGGTATGGTATGGTATGCAGTAAAATATAGCTGATGCACATTGTAATCATAAATTAAAAAACAAAAATTAAATATCTTGGGACACAGGGCTTCTGGTTCCAAGAGAAGATGGTGTGGATGTATCACTTCCCTCTAAACTCAACTAAATACATCAGGACTTTAGAAATTATACTGTGTCTCTTTTATTCCCTAAGTTTTAGGAGCCATACACCCCAGGGTCCTAAACTGGGCACCAGGGAGGGCTGCAAACCAGACTGCCCTCAGGCATAGACAAAGACAAACAGAACACAAAAAAACAAGCAAAAATAAGTTTTAAAAAGCCTTTGCTCTTGCCGAAAAGACCAAGAAAGAGGGAGCCCAGCAGAGACCTGGGAGAGGAGCTCCACGGATACCAAGCCAGGGCAGTGCTAGACCTGATCACGGCTGCAGCACTGTCATTGGGTTCCCTGGCTCTACCAAGGTCAAGCTTGCTGATTCCACAGCATGAGCAACGTCGTGCTCCACGCCCAGGGCAGCGCTGGCCTGGTCTACATTGGCGATAGTGTCAGTGGGGACCCCACCTCACAGCTGGGCCAGAAGTGGACTCAGCCCACCACAGCGGCAGAATCTGCTCTCCCCCCAGGAAAAGAAAGACTTCCTAGCCCAGAATTTCATGAAGCTCCCACCCAAGAGCACCGGGCAGCAGAATCATCCCCTTCCAGAGTATAAGAGAGAGCCCCAGGAGCAAAAGATCAAAGCAGACCAGAGGAGCATTGCAAGGGCTCAGAAAACTAATTGTCATTGGATCCACAGTTTACAAAAGTAGCCCAGGACCTACATGCTCAAGCTAAATTGAGTGACTGCCTGCTAAAGTAGAAGATTTAAGCAGAATCAAGGGTCTCATAAAATAAGAATTTTAAAGAAGGGATCATAAAAATTCTTCAACTAACAATTACAAATTCTCTTCAACCAAAAATAAATAGAAAATTTCAGCAAATGAGAGAATCAGCAACAAGCTGATGGGAATGAGCAAGGGAAATATTAATGGGAACATAAACACAAACAGGGAAAAATTAATGATGCTGGAAATTGAGGGGAGAATTACTAGAGCATTGTCCTTGGTAAGATCATGGTCAAATGGAATAGCTGGTCTTAAGTAAGATACCAGACAGTTCACTCATAGTAAGAAAAGAGAAGACAAAATGTATGGGCACAGATGAGTGATAGTGGATGGATGTGGTAAAAGGAGTTCATGTAATTTTTATTCTGACAGTTCCTAATTTCTTAGTGTAAAGCAAGCCATCAGCTAAGATGCTTTGCAGGAGGTTTGGGTGTTTAAGGATGAGTAGAAAACATGAACCAGTCATTTAGGAGAGTGGGAGAGCGAATGGAGGGAAAATATACTGTGACTACTGGGCCCCTCTAAAGTTAATGATCGAGAATTGAAGCGACATCATTCTGTATGACACAGGATTTTCCACCAGATGTATACAGCTGGATGAGGGTCAGTGTGTGTAGTAAAAGACTTGGATTTGAAGTTAACAAAATAAAAGGTAAGATTGTTGAGGGTATCTTCAAGGGAGTGATCATAACTCTTGGCTGTGGAATTTAAGATAGATAAGGAAAAATTCAAGACAAGTGAGGGACTCGAATAGCCAGAAGATAATAAGATCATTGAACCAATGTTAAAGGTTAAAGTATTGCTGGAATTTTAGCACAATAGGGTATTAGCCGGGAATACAGGAGGCTGCGGACAGGAAATGGGATGGAGCATTTTGATCATAAAAGAACTACAGTATTGGTAGTGAAAGGATCTATAGAAACTGCTGAGGCAAGGTGGAAGACACAGGTAGGGGAGGAAAGAAGGGCAGGGTATTGAATGGCTCGTCTATGTGAACACAAACATCACTAAAATTTAGGATGGAATGATACTGAAAAGAACCATAGTGAGCCAGGGACTCAAACTTTCAAGGGAGGAAGGGGGATGATGACAAGTGGAGGATTGAAGAGAGGGGCAGTTGACAGCAAATAGGAATATGGAGACCTGTGATTCAAAAGAAAGAAGGAAGGAGAATGGTCTGGAAGTAACAGTGAGGAGAAAGAAGGAAACCGAGCCCACCTCCAGGCACAGAAGTATGAAGGGTGTAGGGAAAAAAGGAACAACAGCTGCTATGGAGAGGGCTGCAGGAGAAGCAGTGTTTCCAGGGAGAAACAGGTTTAGTAAAAGCATAACTGTACCACCGTGGGATTTTATAGTTAACATTGGGTGTACATGCATATCTTCCAGTTTTTTTCCACATTTGTGGTAAATCTTTAAGAAAACAAAATTGTGTTTATACTACACATGCAAGGCTAATCTGCTCCATCTAAATATCTTAAATGTTTTATCAATTCAGGAAAAAAAAAAAAAAACATTAAAATCTTGGAACAGAGATCCAGGAAGCCGCACATGCAAATAGCATAAATTCAGATATGGGGGAAAATAATAATGGAAGGGATACAAAAATTAAATAATAGCAGAGGAAAATATCCCTCATTTGAATAAAGACTTAAGGTACATATTTGAAAGGGACATCAAGATCCAGGTGTGATTAAAGCATGCAAGCATGTACCCCCCCCCCCATAAATACCTATATACATAGGTGCATCCTGGTAAAATGCAGATCCAAAACATAAAGGCAGAAGCTTACAGGCCCCTCATAAGAACAAACAACATACTTAAAATGGACATACAGCAAATAACCATTACAATTCTCATGAGCAAACCTTGAACCCTGAGTGAATAAAAATAACATCTACATTCACAGAGTAAATCAAACTCCCAAATTGAGTTGATGGATTTTAGAAAGATGAATTAAAAATATTTTTAAACATGCAAATAATTAGAAAAATAGTATACACATCCTTCCAATGATGAAAATATGTGAGAAATATGAAACAAAAAATAAATCATTTCAAAGAATAAAATTTATTTAAGAATAAATTCTATAGGAAATTCACTTATGAAAAAAATTATGTATAGGAAATAAATATATCCTATTATGTTAAAATCTAATAGTATAAATGGGAATTTATTATATAAATTGGTGTGAATCTTGTTTTTTATTTTGATATAATACATGATGTATACTCATTTTATTTTGTGAGAAGGCAAAGGAACAGAAAAGTACACAAAACCTTTTTAAATTACAAGGGTGACAATGGGATAAATCTTAGCTTAGGCTAAACATGAAAGGAAAGCACCAAAAGGGAACGTAGTAATCATATATTAAGATGGATAAAATAATATTAAGCCCATTGTTCTGTATTAAAATACATATCAAGAAAATTTATTTCTTTAAAATACCATTCTAAAAACAGTGTGAAAGGAAGTTGAAGATGCAAACGTGAAGAAGCAAACTAGACAATATTTATATCAGAAAACATGTCATTTAAAGGAAAAATGATAAAAGATAAAGAGACAATTACACAATTGTAAAAGTTACAAAGTTCAAAGAAGATATAAAAGCCAACAAATAGCCAAATAAATAAATAACTGTGGTTGGTGCTGTGAAGGCGAAGCCCGGCTTGGAGAGCCGGTGCGGCCGCATCGCCTTCTGCTTGCCCTGCTTTCCTTGCCCTGCACACCCCAGCGCTTGTGCTGAGGCAGAAGGCAACCACTGGGCAGCACGAAGCTCAGCAGAAACTTTGCTATTGAGATGGATGCTGCCATTTTGTTTAAATGTATATGTTCAAAAGGAGGCTGCAAAAAAAACCAGAATCTCCCCACTTGACTTAATTAAATGAAAATTGAAAATACTGAAAAATTTTTAGATTGCTGGCTATTTTCATATTTCAATTATTTTTGAATGAAATTATAGTATATAAACCAAAATAAAAGTGTGGGGAAATGTGAATAAGTCAATCGATGGTGGTCAGTTGGTCAGTTTTATGTGTCAGCTCAGCTAGGTTAGAGTTCCCATTTTTAAATCAAATGATGGAGGTATTTCTATGAAGAAAATTGGTGGATGTTATTCAACTCCATAATCAATATGTAAGTAAGGGAGATTATCAAAAATATTCTGATTAGGACTAATTCAGGCGTTTGAAAGCCTGAGGAACTGAGGCTTCCTTGAAGAAAAACTCTGCCTGTGGATAGCTTCTTCACCCTGTGGCCAAGAATTCCAGTCTGCCCTTGCTGGCCAGCGGCTCTTGGGGGTTTGAGTTTGCCTAGACATCCTCTATAAGTGCATGGGCCAATTCCCTGCAAACAATCTCTTAAAACTTAGCTCTGAGTATCTCTCAGGTTGAATACTGACAGATGCAGATATGAAACGATGCGATTGATGACAGGACCACTTTGGACAATATATTCAGACTAGTCCTGTATCAGGCTTATCTTTTTATCCTATTATTTTGCAACACTAAGAATATTAAATATGTATGTGTGTGTGCAAACACAAGCACATAAAACACAAGCATTAACCATCAATATCAGATCATCACTATATGGACACATACCATGGTTAGCGTAAAGACATCATTAAGACAAGAAGTTAAGACAAACACTATGTTATTTTGCTGGGAACTTCTCAGATTATTTCCCCTAAGGCAACATTTTCATTTTCAATGTTGTCATATCTCATCCTTTTATCAGTTAACTGATAAGGAAATGTTTTCAAATGAAAAACTATTCAAAAGAAAAGAAAGAGAGGTCTAAATATTTAGAATGAATAATAAATGTTTTAGAGTTCTAATATTTATGTAGCCAGTTCTCTCATTGCAACCTGCAGACAAGATACAGTATATCATTAAATATGTTTCTTTGATGTATTTCTCACATAAGAGTAAGCAACCAGAATCAATGCTGATGAAAATTGCTTGGTACAAATTCATTTAGAAAATCTGAAATAAATATTTAAACTCCTTATTCTATTATGGCATTTTATAAACGGCATTTTGCGTAAAAACTCTAATCGCTATTATGGCTACCAAAGCCAAGTTTCAGAGAAGCATAACACAATAAATAATGTTGGTTTAGTTTGTTACATTAACATTGATGAATAACAATAGAAATAAATCAATAATGAATAAAAGGTAAAATGAGGAAAGCATCAACATAACTGGACCATGATTTTCAGCAGAACTGAAAACAAGTAAATACTATAACATTTCAATGTTTACTTTTATAAATGAATGCATACTTCTAGGCTGTTCTGAATTTTTCAGTATTTATTTTTTTCCTAAATGAAAGTGTATATACACCATAGTACAAAATGATTTTAACAAATAAATACACATTAAATACATTAATATTTCCTGCCAAAGACTTTTCTATAAAATATTATTGTGAATTAATTATAACATATAATGGTGAACGTAGAATATTAGGATCTCATAATCAAAAGTTAATTTATTGCCATATTGTCCAGACACTTATGAGGTCCAAATTTGCTTAATAGAAGGATTTGCTATAGAAATCCTACCCCACCTCTGTTTAAACACCTCCAAGGTGATGAGAATAAAACTGTTTCAAGAAATTAAAATTTTTAGAGATTTTTAGAATATTGGAATATACAGAATTTTCCTCAACATAATTATTCTCCATAATTTTAATTATTTCATGTGGGGTTTTGTTCAACATAACCAGTTCCTTTTACAAAAGGATCACTTCAATTATTTAAAGATTCTTCTCATGTCCCCCAGTTAAGCTCTTCCTCAGGGAAGAAACTCATAAATTTTGGTTTTCCTTACAATTTTGTTCACGTAGGTCGGGACATTCTCTTTGTTAGTTATTTCAAGTTTGTCACTCAAGTTTCAACATATTGCTGGGGAAGTCAGTGACATGTCTAGCAGACATCTCCCAGGCTTAGCCTTTCTGCCCTCCTTTTCTTTTTGTGCAGATGTTTCAATATTTTTCCATTCCACACAGCCCAAAGGACCCCTTAGGTTTAATGGAATGGCCTGACCACTCCTGAAACCTGAAACCAGGAACAAGCAGTCCCAGATGCCTGCCAGCATGGGAACTCGGCAAAAAATTTGCTTGCTGCATGCTTTTTTGCTCAGTGGCAGGACCGCCTTCTTCTAGGGTGAATAAATACCCACTCTTGGGCAGTATAGGTGTCTCTAACCTCTGATGCGAAGCTGGTATGCAAAGCTACCATGCACTTAACCCAAGCAGGTGTCCCCCTCCCCAAGGGACCAACCACAATAGAATCTCTTCCCTTTCTCTTTTGTACCTTTGTGCTGTGTATGGAATAAAGTGGTCATTTGCTGAAAGTCTTTGCTGTGCTGAGCCTGTGTTCCAATGATGAACCATGTAGCAACTCAGTCCACAAAAATATTTCAAGAACTGTCAACTCTTTAACTTTTCTTCTATCTATCTATCTATCTATCTATCTATCTATCTATCTATCTATCTATCTATATTGGAGCATGTATGTATTTATAGTTTATTATATTAACCTTGCCATTTTGCCATTTGTCATTTCTTGTTCCCTTCATTTTTTTTTCCTGTAGTTTTGAGCTAAGAACTCAAGGTCCACTCACAAGCATGCTTTCCCGGTTGCAGCTGATTCATATAATGAATTAGTAGAGCTACTTTGGTATACAATTGATATTTCCCCTTACCATGACCATGCTTCTTCCACCACGCCAGCAGAGATTTGACCATATTATTATTGGCCAGGAGAACATGTGGGGGTCAAATCTTGTGGAGGGTAAGCATTGCCTTGCAAGACCTCTGTCTCACAATTTCTGAAGTGAAAAAACCCTGAATAGTTAAGTATCCACCCATAAAAGCCAGTATTGCTCTCTTCAGTTTGGAATCATGCATAACAGCTCACATTCTATAGTCTCTCTGAATCCAAGTTCTATCACTTAAGCATATGATTTTTATGCTAACATGATAGATCCACCTGATGCCTTGGCTTAGAGATATGAAATAAATGTGAAAATCATTTAAAAATATTTGAAAAGGTGAAATGAAAGCAGTGCAAAACCACTGGTATCTCTTTAATAGTCAATAATCTATAGGTCTAAAACTATGTGTATGTAATATATCTACATATATCTATATCTGTCATCTAAATCTGTCTTCATCTCTATCTATATATACAACTTCTTTAAAAGACACACAATTATATAAGGTAATATATAGAACAATATATTGTTGGGTTGAAAACATATAAAGATGAAATGTATATGACAATAACACATAAAGGGGGAAAAGAGAATATAGTTATTTAGGGGTAGCATTTCTATTCTATTTCAAAGGGATTAAGTCATTATAAATCTGATGTAGATTCTAGGAAGTTAATATGTATAGCGATCCCTAGAAAAACCATTAAGAAAATAACTGAAAATAGTTAACATAATTAAAAGTCATTAAAATATTAGATTAGCAAATATTCACTTAATGTGAAAGAAATCAGTTAAGGAATATAGAGAGATAAAAGGGACATGAGATAAATAGAAAAAACAAAACAGCAGCTGTATTAAGTCAATAATTCATTCAATCAGCAGAGTTTGTAAGACTGAATAAAAAATAAAAGACTCAATTGTGTGCTGTCTATATGATACACTTTTGATTCAAATATGAAAATAGGTTGGAAGTAAAAGGATTGACGATATATCATGCAAATGGTGAAGAAAAGAAAATAATGTCTACACAAAAACATATACACAAATGTTTGCAGCAGCATTATCCATAATAGCCAAAAAGTGGAAACAACCCAAATATCTTACTCATCACTGGATTAAAAAAATGTGGTAAATCTAAATAATGGAATATTTTTCTAAAATAAAAAAGTAATGAAATATTGATACATGCTACAATGTAGATGAATCTTGAAAATATTAGGTAAAGTGAAAGAAGCCAATCACAAAATAACACATTTTATGATTCCATTTATATGAAATGTCTATAAAAGTGAAATCCATAAACAAAAATTAGATTAGTGGTTGCCTAAGGTATGGAGGTTTGGGGTGACATAGGATTGACTGCTAATATGTTTATGGTTTCCTTTTTGAGATAATGAAATGTTTGAGTGTTGAATTATGTTTCATATTAAAATAACTTTATTACAGAATCAAATCAATATACTAAGTAAAAATTGCTCATAATATTTAATATTTTAAACATGACAAAAAGGATCCTTTTTTTCAAAAGTTCTGAATAAATTTACTTCATTATTATAGAATTATTCCTAGAAAATGTTATCTCCTCCATCCAGAATTGATATTACAACTTGCCATTACAAGCTATGGCACTGTAGACTATATCTAGAAAGTGCTACAAATTAGAAATACAATATTTTATTGAAAATACCATATCAAAGGGACTTTAGCCAGAGTTCTGTGAATTTACCATTTTCTTAATATTGAAATATTGATCATCTTGGTGAAGGAAAGTAAGTACTCTTGATTCCTACAGTTATCCAAACCTAGGCCAGTTTCCATCAAAGCTAATTAAAAAAAAAAAGTTAATTAGAAAAACTCTCTTTTCATTAAGTGGTAGTGCTACGAGAAAAAATAAAATGTCTCTAGAGAAAGGAGGCTCCATGGCTACTAGCATATATATATATATATATATAAAGTATTCCTTGGATAGAAGCTTAACAGATAATAATATAGAAGGGTAATTTCTTTGACAAATTTCAAAGGAGGATTGTGAAATTACTTTTCTTGTTTTGTTGTATTGTTTATTTTTTGTTATGGTTTTATGTTTGTTTTTTCCCCAAGTGTATCGCATTCCCAGTTGACCTATGCTGGGAGTTAGACTGTCTTTAAATCCTAAGAGGTTGGGACATTTACTTCTCTTGTTTTTTCTAGATTTAGTTCAAATCTGTTCTCTCTAATATGTCTAATAGGTTCACCTAATATTATACTTGCTATTTTCTTCAAGAAAAACTGATATATCTTGAAAAAAATTCTTTATGATCATATTTTCAACTGATCATATATATTTAAAGTAGAAACTGATCAAATAGGATATTAACTTAAAATATTATATGTTTCCCATACATTTATGTTGTTAAACAGATATTGAACCAGAATTTTCTTGTGTATACGTTGTTCAAGATAGATAAATCTGACATGTTTAGAAATTGAACAAATTATTCATGAGTTAATAGATAGTACCCAGATAAACATATTTAAACTTCTTTATATATCACATTTATCAATATTTCATATTTTATATTACTTTTATATACTTTATTTTAGCATGTGGCCCTAAAAAAGGGAAGGAAACTTTTAAGGGGCTTACATTAGCGGTAAGTGCTTTCTGATCGGTTTTGTAGAAGTTTAAGAAATTGTGTTATGCAACATTCTTTAACTTTCCTATCTTATATTCAAAAAGGCAATATTTGATTCACTCTTCCTTCTACTACATGTTATTTCATTTTCTTATAAAATGTTATCATTGCTTATTTCATGAGTCTTTGATGAAAAGAAATAGAAATGGCTTCACAATTATTATTATTAACAACATAGGGTTCAGAACTCAAGACTCAATTCACCATGTTCTCTCCTTCTCTAATGTGAGTCTCTACAACCCTTACTCTAGAGAAGATGCTGAACTAGGTAAGAGGCTTCTTCATTCATCTTTTCTACTCAGCAATAGTGGTTTCCATTTCTCTAAAGCTGGAGTGAAGATAATGGTAGCTACTTACAGATGAAACAGTTGTCTTGTTCTCTATTGTCCAATTAATTTAACAGAAGAAAGCAAAGACTGATACAAGACAATTAGTTTAAAGCAATATAAATGGAAGGATAAGTGATGAAGAGAAAGATTTAAATAAATGAGAATGCAAATAGATTCAAAAACCAAAAGTTCAACTGGAAGTAAGACGCTGAACCCCTTCCCTGACAGTCATGAATCTTCTATGAACTCCCACCCCATCCCCCTACCCCACCCTCGTTTTCTAACTTTGCCTTGGCCTTAGAGAAACCCAGCCACCTCTTCTCAAGTGTAGAATGTGGAGGATTTGATTTTAGATCCCTTTGATTTGGAGGCTGTGCTGTTCATCCTTCAAAGTTGAGCCTCCTCTTGGTGTAGACTTTATAATTCTCCCTTAATCAAATGATAGTTAATCAAGTCTTCCTTTTCACTTGCACTTTGCCTTACACTGGCGCTGTAATTACATGATCACCATGTATGCCACATACATGTGTGCACATCTCTCTCCCACACTAAATGTAAGCTCCTTTATGGTAAAATATACCATTATTTTCTTAATGCCGACAGCTAACTTATAGCCTTCCACACATTAGGTAATATGTGGGTGGGTACATTTATTTTCATTCAGTATTATTTTAGTAACCAAGTTTATCATTGGAATGACAGAAAATAATTCAACTTCGAAAATTTTGTTACACGTTTATTCTGTGTATTGAAGGAAGACCTGTTATTCTGTGTCACATCTTTCATTTAACAGACTATTCTGAAGATATAGAAGTTTGACCTTAGACATTACTGAGTTTAAATCAGCCTGTTTACCATAGTGAAACACAGTAGGAATTTTCTTAAGGAAACTGTCAGAAGGACACACCTAACCAATGTCAACCCACTCCCATTCAGGTGTCGGGGTGGCCAGCAAAAGCATGGTTCCCACAGGCTCTGATGGAAAGACACCTTCCTCATGTAAAAAGACAAGGCAAGGTCAGCTTCACCAGGGTAGTAAGGTCCCCAGAGCCAGTGGGTCTCAGTGGCACAGCAGCCCTCTCGTGTTCCTGTGCTGCTGCAGTGGAGGAACCCAGTTCCCTCCTCCAGGGACGGTGTGAGCTGGAGGTTCTAAAAGATGCCGTGAATGTTTACACGTGCAGGGACAACAGGGGAAGGAACGGACCACAGTCCCCTCATCTACTAAGGAATTGCATTTTCCCCTTCAGGCTGACACACCTGATCCTGAGCACAGGAGGTATTTATGGGTCTCAGAGTAAGGCAGCTGCCACCCTAGGACTGCCCCCTACCACAGAAACTTAGGAATTTGTTGAATATGTTGTAAAAATAACCACTGTACTATAGATATAGTTATTTTCTAAAGTTTTTTTTTGGGTGGGGGATAGTTATTAGACAAGAAAACTGGATGTGTTAAGGAAAAACATAGTTTGTGAAATAAAATTAAACCCTATTATGATAAGAAATTATTTTTCTGGTAACTATATTGTGATGGTTAGGCTAATGTGTCAACTTGGCCAGGTAATTGTGTCCAGGTGTTTGTTCCAGCAAGCACTGGGCTAATTGTAATACAAGAGCATTTATGGACTTCAATCACCAGTGAGTTTACTGCATGGATGGCTGATTACATCTGCATCAATCAGGGAGATTGCATCAGCTATGGGTGATGCTTTTATCCAATTAGTTGAATGCCTTAAAAGGGGAAGTGATTTCAACTTTCAGAGAGAATTTCCCAGCTCGTCTTTGGACAGCCACCTTCTCCCAGAAACTCATCAAGGACCTTCCGTTGGACTTTCATCGGAGCCCCTGGTTTGCAGCCTGCCTGCGGAACCTGGACTTGTGCACACCCACGGTTGCAAGAGACTCTTATAAAATCTCATATTATTGGCAGATATCTCCTGTCAATTCTGTTTCCCGAGAGAACCCTGACTAATACATATATCAACATTAATATCAGTTGAAGAGAATGGGCATAGAGCTCTTCTTAGAACTGAAACCTATTCTTCCATAAGAGTATATCTGCCAATTCTGAATAATGATGCAGAGTTAAATATTATGATACAAGTTTTGAAGAAACACGAAAACCTGTGGATCTATTTTAACTGAAAATATTTTCTAGATAACATAGATACAAAAATTGTATTGATCAAAGAATGTTTACAAAACTCACGCTTTGTATTTGGCCATTAAACAAAAGTGAATATAAAGTGATGTATTTTAGATCTAAAATATGTTTTGTCTCCATTTAGAAAATTACACTGAGGGATCTATAGCTTAGTAAGAATAAATTTGGATTTTATAGGTTATTATATGAAATAATAGAGCCACACTTTGGTAGAGAGCATTATTCAATTTATATTGTATATATATGCAGTGTATATATATGTTAGATATCTAATATCTATAAAAATAGGCACTGGAAATAACTCATAGCTTTACTTGAGTTGTTACTTCAGGTTATTAGATACATATAATTATCTAATTATTTAGATACAAATGCAAATATCTACATAATTATATAGCTGTAAATACATGTTGTGCTACGGTTTGGACCTTTCCACATTAAAAAACTAGCAAGAATTTTGGCCCAATGAATAACTGTGGATCTGATAGGAAATGGTACTCTCCAAGAACATTTTCCGTTGAATGGTGATTTCAAACTTTTCTTTGTTTCAGATGCTGTGATACTGTCCAGAATTATCCTTTGAGTCTAAGGCATTCATCCCTCTAGGTTCTAGAAGGGTTGGCATCTCAGGGTCCTTACCCAATCATTCTATGGGAATTTCCTTCAGACTTGTCCATATAAAATGTCCCCTTCTTGAAACGGTCTGTATGCTATAACTAGTCATGGGAGTGGAAATGAGGACTCACTCCAAGGCTTTTACACAGGGCGATCCTGAGGGGCCTTACCAGCTGTGGAGGACCTTAGTGGATCATCTGAAGTCTTTGATGCAACTTCAGGGAATTTCAACACCTTCTCTTCTTATTCCTACTTCCTTCCCTTCCCCACTGGCCTTCATCGCAAAGACACATCTCAGTAAACTTCCCATACAAATCATCTCAAGGTGTAGTTCTAGTGGACCCAAGACAGAGGTCTTCATGCTCCTCTAGCTGTTTCTGCTACATATCTCCCAACTTCCCAGTAAATTTTTATGAAGATGTGGACAATTATTTAAATTACTATTACCAAGATTAGAAACTGATGAAACGTGTAAACATTTACCAAAATCTTGAGGAACTTTCCAAGTAATGCAATTTAAAGAAATTATTTGCCAAACACAATCCCCCCAAAATCAAATAAATCAGCCAATAGGTCTGGAAAGAAGGTTGGATAAGATCTTGATTGACAAACATTTTCCTCATAAACACCAAGCCCAAAGAGGAGGCAGGTGATCTGAAACCTAGGCAGCTTCCTACACTAGAATTATTTTACAGCTATTTTTTCATTTTAGTTGCTTTTTTTTTTTTTTTTTTTTTTTTTTTTTTTTTTTTTTTTTTTTTTTTTTTTTTTTTTTTTTGCAGCTAATATCTGCTGCAAAAAGACAGGGATATAGTAGAAAAGGAAGGATGGTGGTAAAATACATCATGAGATATGTAATCAATTCAAGACCAATACTGAGGGTTGAGATGGATGCAGGCTCACTCATATCTCCACCCATATTAATTAAACAAACAAATAATAAAGCTTCTTTTATACCAGGTAAAATGATGTAAGTATTTTGTGCATGTTTATGTTTATTGTATTTCTATGTATTTTGCAAGGTGATATTGAGCTGTGTTTCTTAATTCTAAGAGTCATTGTAGGTATTCTCTGTACACAGCTGAGCCAAGAAAAAATTATTGAAAATCAAGGGAAATGCTTTTTATAGTTTTTCCCATGTGCGTACATATTTTGTTTTCACCTATATTTTAGTTGTTTTGTCAATAGGTGATTTTCTTTAAATGTGTAGATCATTTAATACACTTGAAAAGGGTATTATTCTCTGTAACACTGGAGAACGGAAGCTCTCACAATCCTGGATGCAATACTGTGATGCATCTTTTGATTTTCTTAATATTGTTTCAGACTTGGAGAATTAAAACTTAAAATAGGAGTAAATTAAATAAAAATGGCTCATCAGTTCAAGTGACAGTACATTTAGCTATGTAGGCTAGAAACAATAATATTTACATTATGTTTTTTGTTTATTTATGATTGTTTATACTTTCCTGCTCATTCAGCAAGTCAAATAGTGTTGGGTGTCACCAAATTCAAGTGAGTATGCCTCATGTTTAGACTAATGTTGAAATTTTTTCTATTATATAAATTTGAAGGGAGGCAGTTGTTAACTGACTCTGGGCTACATGTCATAAAATGAGGTAGCTGCAAAGTGGATAAAGCCAGGAATTTATGACCTCTCTGCTTCAGGGGAGAATGTGTTTTTAGAAACTATCATAATAAAGGGGCCACTGTCATTGCTCAAATGATAAGCCATTGAGTCACTACTTCATCTGGGTTAAAATTTACTGAGTAGCAGTCTGTAAGTACAAGAACAGAGACATTATATAGAATGCTCCAAAAAAACTTCATAACTTAGTTTTGACATAAATGTGAAAACACTGTCCATTTTGACATATCTGCAAGAGTGATTATGAAGTTCATTTAATAAAGATTTAATTAATAACTATAACATTTAGTTTATTAGGAAGTTGACAATTTAAATGGGTAAATTAAAATATGATTTTATGTGTCAGATGCCTTAAATTTATGGAGAATACTGCCTCTATTTCCCAAATGTTGTATTTTTATAAATGTGTTTTTGACTAAAAAATATGGTTTTAACAAATAGATATGACTAAGTATGAATAATAAATCAGAATTGCAGTAACTTTGCTATAAACAACTTAATTACAAACTGCTTGCTCTGTAGAACCATGACTTGCCTTTGCCATCTGCACAATTTTAAAAAGTCTTTTATAGGGAATCAGTAAAATATACATGAAATAATTTAATTATGAAATATATATATTTCTCAAAACACAACTCTATTGGCTCACTGGAAATTAAAACTAGGTTAAATTTATTTTTGCTTTTAAACAACAATGTACTCATTTTATAATAACAGTAGAGGTATTTTTGAAATGATTTGTTTCATTTAACTTTGAAATTTTTTCTAGAACTCTAACATTTAGGTTAATATAGGCTGTATTCTAAATAAAATTCTTTTGGAGCAAAAGTACTTAAAAAACGTATGATAGTTTTGATCTCGAGTTTTAAGATTTCCACATAGGCTATCTATGTCATTATTCCTAAGACAAATAGAATGCATGAATTCTGTCTATACTACACACTCACCGTTTTGACTCTTCTATGATGACTTCAAGTGAGTGAGGACTAGTAAATGTAGAGCAATATTTCCCTTATTTTAGGTGGTAATATCACACTAACAATTTTCACTAACCACATTCCTTCATGTTCCAACCAAGGTGTTAAGCACATGCATGGTTTCTTTACCAAACCTAGTGGTGGATGCTGAGCTTTCAAGGCAGAATCTCTCCTCCAGAAGTCACTGTTTTGTGAGGAGAACAGTAAATACCCAAGTGAATAATACCACAAAATTTTGACACTAATGTTACCAAGTATTAGTGTAATGAAATTTCGTTGGGTGGGTACATTTCCCTTTCTAAGAACTCCTAATAATATATGAAATACTGAATAATACCTTTGTCATTGGAAAATTTCACCCTTTCACTGGGCACAGAATTAGACTTCAGTCCTCAGGCCCTCTTGCACCCAGGTGTGACCATCTGAGAAGTCAACAGAATGTGCGAAGGGTTCCAGTTCCCACATGGGCCTTTCAAGGCACCAGCATACTACTACCTTCACACACCTTTGTTTTTTTGCAGGCTGCAGCCTGGACGGGGCAATCAGACCTCAACCACGCAAATGGCAACTAAGCCTTAGGGGAGTGTGGAGCGAATAAATGAAGGTCTAGAGTCCCTGAATCAACAAATTAAGGAGAGCTGCCCCCAGAAATGGAACACCTGCTCCAAAGCATTATGTGAGAGAGAAATAAACTTCGATTAAGCCTCTAATTTGTCATTGAATATCTCATGTTACAGCAGCTCAGGACATGCTCGCTAATACAACAGGAAAACAATAAATTATATGATAAATAAGTCAAACAATATTTACATAGATTGGATTTTGAGTTCAAAGGGTAAAACTAGCATTAATTTGAGGATTAATTCTCTAGCATAGAACCTATATTCCTTTATACAAATTTGATCATACACATACACTTTTATTCTGTTTATGTGCCGAGAGAAATAGAACAAAGAGTGGTCTCTTCTCAAACTGAATTCCCTATTCCCACCTACCTCACCCTTCCACATTCCTGTTTGAGTCCTATCTAACCCTCCCACATTCTTGTTGGAATCTTAATCACAACAAGCTAAGCCCCACATTCCTACACATAGCTCCTTTCCCCAAAACCCACGTCAATAAGTGTGTTGCTCCAGGATTGGACTAGTTTTCCCGCTTAAGATTGTAAGCCCATAGTACCCGGCCAATGGGGAAATGGGTGAGATAGGGAGGGAGGGAAATGGGACATTGCTTATATCTTTGTTCTCACACTAAGCAGGCGCGCTTACCCGCTTTCCTTAGCCTGGGTGTGCGCCCTTTCTCATGAGAAAGAATGAAATTGCTACCTCGAGTCCAAATCTCTGCCTTCAGAACTTTTATTTTGAGAGATTGATCGCTGTTCCACACATGTACCAAAAAATATTCTCTAGCAATACTGGTGAGAACTAAAAAAAATGTGAGATTTCGATTAGTTTAGAGTAAACAATAAAGGTCAGAATTTGATTTGGTAACTGAAGTGAAAGTATATAGTATTGCACTTGTAAATACTAAAATTAGTCGTCCTGTCAGTCCTCAGTGAGAAAAGAAATGCAACACATGGATACCTTTAAAATTTGTACTAGGAAATACAAATACAATAGAACCTTCTTAAATTGTTTTTGATTATATATATATTTTTTCATCCTCTAGTCAATATATTTTTTTGTAGTTCTATAAAGATTTTCCTGTTAATGCTGTTGAAGGGACTGGCTCCTTGGATCTACCTTAAAGTGGTTTTACCTTAATTTTTCCCTTTATTTCTCATGAGATTAATTTCATGTTTCATCTGCTTTGCTGCTTGCCTGGTGTTGCTAAATCATGAGATATGTTCTGATCTTCTAAAAATGCATGGTTGTTGACTTTACCAAATGGATAGTTTGGGAGGATATAATCTAACCACTAAGGAAAAACTGAAAAATCTAAAGATTTTCATACTTTCAGAAAATCACTTTGAAAAAACTTTATTTAGATAATTTTAAGATATGAGTTTATTTTATGTTTCAGACAGTTCTGTTTCCTATCATATATACTGAAGAGAACTATTTTGTAAGTATTTTATCTGCTAAGTGTTCTACCATATGATTTCTTCTGAAGTATTGGCATGATAATTCATAATATATTGTATATATATCAATATAATTTTGTTCTAGGTACTCTCAGAGGCACTTGGCAGGTATTAACTCACCTAATACTTGAGCACCTCTGTCAGAAATGGCACAGAGGTTAAATAACTTACCCACATTCACACAGTTATTAAAGGGAAGAAACAGAATTTAAAAACAAGTGATTTGACTTCTGAGCCTATGGTTTAAACACTGCCAAAGAGATCTCCTATAATTATACTGATTTAGTACTAGTATAACATTTTACATAGAAGGAAATTAAGGTTGAAACAAGGAACATGACTTACCTAAGAATGCACAGCAATTAAATAAGTATCCCTTGTTTTAGAGGGTTTCAGTAGATGTCAGTAAGCCACAACATAAATTTTAAAAATTATTTCTTAACTTAAACAAAACATGTTAACAATTGTATTTTTAACAAATAGTTTAAACAAAATACTTATTAACATCTACTTTGTGAAATGCAGCATGGGAGAAGTGGTTGAAGTATAAATATACCTAATACCACTTTTTGCACTAAGAAGAACATGGTTCACCATAAAATATGTAATTAGGTGGTATATGAGGCTAACATACTTTAAAAAATGAAATCTGGGAATTCCCATTTCACACAGTGAAGCAACAGGAAAGGATTCGTTAAGAAGATTGTATTTGCCATAACATTTGGAAAATGAACAGGATTTTAAAAGGAATTGACAGAAATGAGAGGAAAATGCAGTGAATAGCAAGGGATCCTCTTCAACTACAACACTGGCAATAACAATATAGGGTGATATGAGATGGGGTCAATTTGAGAATGATTTTACACACATTACAAGACGTTATACACGATTCAAGATATAATCAATGTTCATTAAATATACATATGCATATTTACAGATGAATTTCTTGCATTGTGAAGGACTGATGGATTTGGAGAATATGGAGAAAGAAGAAACTTAGAGTTCTGAAGACCAGTTAGGAGTTGGTGTAATAATAAAGCTTTTTTTTTAAAAAACACTAGAGAAGGCCAGATATACCAGATGGTAGGTTTTGGTGGTTGACATGAATGGTGGCAATGCAAATGAGAGGCATGTACAGAGGTAATAGATAAGAGTGTTTCATAAACACTAATCCCTAGGAATAAATATTAACTATTATAAATAGTACCATAATAAAAATATATATTGCTTAATTTGTATTTCCTATATTGTTAATAAGGTTGATATTTTTAATTGCATGTTTTTATTTGTGTTACAGACTGTTTCTGTATTTTTAAAGTTAATATTCTTTGATGTTTTCCTCATTGATTTAAAAGAGTGTCTACACATAAAACATTTTACTCTTTTGTCAACTATTTTTACATGTCTGAAAATATGCATATTTATGATACAGAAATTGTATAATTGTCATTAAAACAATTTACTGCTTATTTTATTATCCAGTTTCCTTAGCTCTTGTGCTTAGATATTATTATAAGAAAATACAATTATTACCAGTAGGGAGATAACTTCACTGTCATGGTGAAGCATCAGGAGAAAAGATTTGGGATATAAGATTATTTAGCAGAGGGTTTATAGAATTCACGTTTTTATTATTCACGTTGTATATATATTTTAATTTCCACAAGGTGATACTCATTAATTCAAAAGTTGACTTTTATTACTAGTCTTTGCAGATCCTTCAGCCTAGTCAACTGGTAAGAATCACGTTGTGTAAACAGAGGGCAGAAAAATGTACTTACTCTCTCTCACTCATCTCAAAAGCTAACTTGCACTCTTACAGCACCCTTGTAAATTAGCAACTTATGTCTCATTCATTCTAGAAAAATTGGTGAAACATATTTTCAATGAAACAGCCTTCAATGTTAAATATTATGAAAATCACCAAAGATTTTATATAAACACCGCAATTAACCATTAAATCAGTAATTATGAATCTCTTTGACTATATTTATATAACACCCCATTTATAAGTCATAACATAAATGAGATGTTGGCTAATCAACTAATATACTCAATCCTAATTTGTCTAACAAATAGTTATGTGCCTACAATTGTAGCAGGTCCTATGTTAAGAAAAAGAAAACCGAAAATAATCAAAATAAGACCTTGCGTTTCTGGAGGTTTCTGCCTTGCAGATGAGAATATAAACAAAAAATTATATTAATACATACTCACTCACCTCACCACATACCACATTAAAAAATATAAACAGGGGAGCAGATGTGGCTCAAGCGGTTGAGCACCCACCTCCCACATGGGTGGTCCTGGGTTTGGTTCCTAGTGCCTCCCAAAAAAACAAACAAACAAGAAAAAGAAATGAAAAAACCCACGAGGGATGCTGATGTGGCTCAGTAGTTGAGCTCCAGCTTTCCACATACGAGGTCCCAGGTTCATTCCGCAAGCCCCAGAACCTCAAAAAAAAAAATATATATATATATATATATGTGTGTGTGTGTATATATATATACATACATATATATGCAAAAGGCTTGATCTTCAGATTTAGTGGTCAAGGGAAGCCTCTTGGAGAAGGTGGTAATTAAACTAAAAAAGAATGTTGAGAAGGACTCCGACATAGGACAAGAGATGCAAGATGTACTAAGGCAGAGGAAACAACGTGTGGAGATCTGAAGAAGAAATTAGATTTCTGCCTTTAAGGGCCCAACAAAAGGGCAGTAGTAGCTTCTCATACTGGAATGTCCAAAGAAGTAAATATTGACCACTTACTAGCCATACCTAAAAATACAAACTAAGTAAACCAAAGAGAATTATTTTTTATGGAAACCATCCTAAAATGTATACGATGCTTTCCTTTATTGGCTAAATCGATCAAACATAAATGAACAGTTTCTTGATGGTCCAGGGTCCTTATTCTTAAAATTCATTATTGTAGTTTCTGGCAATACTTAGGCACTTTGAGAAAATAAAAAACTACTTGTTTCCATTAAAACTATGAGACTGATTTATTGTTAGTATAATTTTTTTACTTTGCTCTCTTTTCCTTAAAACTCATTTCTTTTCTGCTGCTTTATACTGGTGGGCTTGAAGAACAATCTATGGTGAAGTACAGATACTCAAGGATTTTAAAAGAAGTATTAAATCAATAAGCTTAGTAATACAAGTAACTCTTATCCACGAGCCTTTAAATTGATTTGTTGAGAATATGTCTATTTGTCAGAAGAGTAAATAAACTTAATTCAACTTATTATCTCATTTACTTCTAAATTATAAATTCACAGAATTTTAGAACTAGGAAATCTTAGAATATACATGACTAAATCCTTCATTTTAAATATGATAAACTATATTATAAAGCTCACAGATTTCTTTGTAAATTTGACCCAGAAGCCTTTCAAAACACAAATTGTTTCATGCTCATTCTGGGTATCCTTCATACTTTAAGAGTTCTGCCACTGTGCAAGTCTGAATAATTGGCCCTACAAGAAGAATTGTCCTTGACTAGTCCACTGGTTAAGAAAGATGGAGACATAGAGAAGACAATGTACCCTCAAGTCAAGCCTTTGTAAGCCACCCCCCAACTGACCCACATATTTTTGACAAAAAAGTGTTTGCTATACAATATTGATTTTATGGTTGTTACATGAATATTGAGAATGCCTTAAATATTTGAATTTTTTTGAATTTTCAGATGAAGAAATTGAGTCCCCAAGCTATGAAATAACTTTCTAGTGCCCTAAATCAAGCCATTGACATAAACAGGTCAAAAATGAGGTTAACACAGTTAACATCTTGATATCTTATCCTGATAATACTGATGTATCTCATTGCTGAGAAGATAATTAGTAGGAGGAATGAGTCTAAATGATGTATTTATCAATAAACCCAGACAGTATAGTGTGGAGTTAGTAAGGGGTCCATGGTTTTCACCTGACTGGCAAAGGGGTCTATGGAACAAAAAAGGTTAAGAACCCTTGAGCTAGAAAATGAAGTTTCAGAAGAAATAGTCAAGGTTATTTAATCCAAATACTCATGTAGTACTTGAATCTCCTTTCCAAGAACCATGTCAAAATTTTTGTCGAAGATCTAACTTGAATGTGTGTGATAATTGGCAAAATCGAGCTGAGACTCAAACTCAGTTTTGTTTTTGTTTTTAAACTTTCCTGTCCTTAAATGTTGCAATGGTGTCCAGGAAAAGTGATTTACAACAAGGAACAAGGGAGTAAAAGACATGTTATAAGTAGTCTAATGCAGACAGAAGAGAAAGAATTTGGAGTAAGAAGCAAACAATGGCCATAGAGATGTACAGACAGGGGAGAGCTTGTACTCAATGCTACAAGATTAAGAATAGAAAATTAATAAATCATTGACTATTTTTAACATGGGGATCATTAAGCATAAGTACACCCCTACCTGGCAATGCTTCCTATATTAAATAATGGTCGCTATATATAACTTGCACCTTTGTTTTTAAACAAATCATCAAAATTTCCTTACTCTTTACATCAAATGAAATGACTTGTGTAACCACATCATGTCTAAATTTGTGCATTTGTCTATCACTGAGTGTCTTTAATCAGACGTGACTAACAAAATATGAACAAAACCAAGCAGAAAACAAATATTATTACCACTTAAAATCATATTAAATCATCCCACATTATTTTCTCTCTCTCTTTAATGTTTCTTCTACCTGGAAAGTTCAGGAGACATCAGATCCACTGCCTAAATAGACATCTAGCTGGAGAATGAGTAGATAATCCCATGAAAGCACCTCAATCTGTATACATGATTCTATTATAACCTGGCTTGTAGGAATATGTCACTAAATTACACAGCTGTAGGGGTTTGTAGAGTCACAATATTCCCCATATTTCAGAAATGTATGCCTCTGTATTAGTCAGCCAAAGGGGCACTAATGCAATATACCAGAGATTGGTTGGTCTTTATAAAGGGTATTTATTTGGGGTAGAAGTCCACAGTTACCAGGCCATATAGCATAAGTTTCTTCTCTCACCAAAGTCCATTGCCACGTGTTGGAGCAAGATGGCTGCCGACGTTTGCCAGGATTCAGGCTTCTTGGGTTCCTCTCTTCCTGGGGCTGCATTTCTCTCCAGGCTTCGCTCCTCTGGTTCCTCCACAAGGTCAGCTGTAGACTATCAGGTGAACAGCTCGCTTCTCTTCTCCTGGGGCCTTCTCTCCAACATCAAAACTCCAACATCAAAACTGCTTCTCAAAAACTGCTCCCTCTGTCCTTTGCCATGCCTTTTATATTCAATTCCCCCACCCACCAAGGGGTGGGGCTCAATGCCCTACTGACATGGCCCAGTCAATGCCCTAATCATAACTTAATCATGCCCAGATTAACAGATCAGTTTACAAGCATGATCCAATATTTTTGGAATTCATAATTACATCAAATTGCCAAACGGCTATAGCCTCTAATTCTGACTATAACTTTATCCAATCATGTCCTTCTTCAAACTGCTTCTTTGCATGGGTTCAGGGAAAGGAATCTGTAGAGGATATATGGCTGTGGTTATGGTCAGGATAGCAGAATTATTGGCCTATCAGTTGATAATCTTGGAGGGCATTTTATCCCTGTTTGCACCTCTATTTAGAACACAGCACTGTGAAATGTGCTTTGTCCTTAGCCAATTGTTCCATATGTCAATTACCAAAGCCACAAAAACATTCCTTCTCAATAGCCTACTATATTTATGTGTATGATTAATGTCAACACATCTTGTTTTGAATTGTTGTCTGGGATAATATTAAAGCCACTATTACTTGGCGATTGACAATGTGGCTCCTTTTAAGGTTGAGACTACATATGTTCTTTTCCCTCCGTTGTCAGGACATGTTTTGTGCCCTTGTTCTAGACATTCTTTATAGGGAGGATGGACTTCTTACCAAAATATGGCCTGGAAGTCAAGACTGATGATGCTACACACACACCTGAAGGGTATGCAAATTTTTATTGCTCCTGTAATTGGGGAGAGCAGAGCAGGGTTTCCAAGCAATCCAAAATCTCTGAGAGGGGGAGGCAGGGACACACGGTTTTCACGGTGGCTCACAGGTGCAGCGCAGGTAAGGGTGTGTGCACACTGGCAGGGGTAAGTGCAGTTTGAACCTCCTATGGGGCCAAAGGAGAAGCCCCGACTTTCTCATCAGCTCGCCCAGAGGTGGACAGAGGAGAAGTGGGAGCATGAAGCTCTCAGCAGTCAAACATCAATAAATGGAGCCAAACTCCTAATTATACTCATGTATCATTTAAATAAATTTGCCCGAATTACAAGTGTTCTTGAGTATATCATCACACCTGGCCACAAGAAAGTAAACAAGAATATTAAGATGACACTCAGAGCTGTATGTGTTCTAGCAAGGGGGCTCAGCCCTAGAATGAATATATAAAGAAGTCACACAGAACTGCACGTGCTGGGATAGATGGTCTTCTCCCTGAAGTCCACTTTGAGAGGCTTGCGGGATGCCACATGCCCAAGCTACAACCTCCTCTCTCCATTATAACACCACCTGCCTCTCTATTTTAACTATCGAAAATCTTACCTGGGGGAGGAAACAAAAACATGAAACGTAAACTGATTCCACCACACGTTCTCCTTGATACATCATCGCGGCTGATCCCAGCGTGGCGTACAAATCATTTCATCTCGGTCATCAGAGAAGGCTACGCCTCCCCAGCCCTGCATCATGAAAGGGCTGCATGTGCGCCTGTTGTCAGCAGGGCATCCACGGGACCGGATCCAAAAACAAATCACTCCTCTCTGGAACTCTGTCATTTGCAAACTTTCCTTTGTCTTTTCTTCACTATCTTTTAGAGGGTGATTTTTGTCCTTGTTTCTCTAATTGAACCTAGCTATTCTTCGTAATTGTGCTTCTCTTTTAGCCTTATTGAAAATGCTATTTTATTTTCCTGTGTGCCACCTCCTGCCTTCCAGGTATCATAGGAGGTAGATGACATATCAATCTTAGGTGTTCTCAGGTGACCACAGGTATTTCCTGCCGCCACACACACACACATATAAAACATTGTAAAGTGCACAAAACCTCCTGGGCTTCCGCTACCCCTCCTTGGAGTGAGGTTCCCCGAGTTAAGGATAGCATTTTGTGTGCAGGGGAAATTGGCTAGATTTTTTTTTTTAATTTCATTTTTTTTCCTATATTTTTTTACTCCTTAAATATACCAATAATTAACTTTAAAAAATAAAATCAATGCATTTATAGTCTTTTAAAAATAGATGCTGTACAACTAATGCTAAATGATTAACTGTACTGTCCTTGTATGTGCATTTGAAGCAGACTTGGGTATGATTTTTCATACTGTGTGTTTTGAACAACTGACTGCTAAGAGGCACAATGAAAATAAAGATTAATTGTCTTAAACTTTACTGAATCTTCAGAGAATGTAGAAGTTCTTTTAATTTATCCTTTGTGCTTTTATAGCAGTTCAAAATATAAAATATTTCAACTACATTTAGGAACTTTTATTTTTCCTTAATCCTGTATTGCATATATAACATGCCTCTATGTCAAAATCTAAATATAAAAGATGACATATTTTTAAAAGATTTTGAAGTTTTAATTTTTTACATAAGAATATAATATTCCAAATGTGTAATTGACTTTAGTGCTGTGATCAGAGTACGTGCAGCTTAAAATACTGAACTGAGGCTCTTAACCTCTCCTTTGCTTGGAACACGTGGTAAGCATGTTTCACACCTGCTGAAAGAGACCCTGGCAATGCACTGACACTGACTCAGATAAATATACAGCTCCCGACTGCTCTGCCTCAGAAACCATCCAAACAATTTTAAAATCAATTTGGTATTTGACAGGGAGCCATTGCAGGTCCCACAGGAAGGCACTGACATGCTGAGGCCACTTAGTGTGAATAAAATACTGACAGCAGCATTTTGCTTGAGTTGGAGCCTCTGCAGCCCACCCCCCTTTCTTCCCCTAAAAGAACATTTTAAAAAGGACATGATGATAGTCTAACCTAGAGGCTAAAGCAGCAAAATCTATTGTCTCAGCATCAGCAGGAAGCCAGTTGGTAGATGATTTCTTTTTTAATGGCTTTACAATTAAATTCTTGTCAGAGATCTGAAATTATTGTGCAAAGACAAAGGTTGATTCCAAGTTAGCGGCCAAATGTTTAGCATAGGCAGAATGACCGATGCATTAGATTCAGCAGAGACAGGAAGCTGCAGGAAATAACATCTATGAAACACCAACTTTTATGGCACCATTCTGGCATCATTGTCTCTATCATTTAAAATATAGTGAAAGATAATACTAAGTCAAAATATTTCATGCTACACATTTTTATAATCTGTAGATTTTTTATTGAAATCACCAGCTATATATTTCACAATCAATATTATAGATTCAGCATTAATTTTTCTCAAAACTGGAAATTAACTTTACCTATTCTAATCTTAGTAATTCTGGTATATGTGGTATATTCTTCCTTTCCCACTTCTCTGAGAATCACTGCATTTGATTTGTAGATAAAAAAACAATAATGCTACTCCACTTAAACTCTGATCTGTCTTACAATTCTTAATTCTTAACTTTCAGTCTAGATGGTCTGAACCATTTTAGGTATAATTTTCTTGTATAAGCAATTTCTGATTATGAACATAAATTATCATTTTTTTCTACTACATCAAACTAATGTAATAACAGTGGATAGGTAAAGTTAAAATTATTCTTCAGTATATATAATAAAAATATAAAATTAATTAGACAGAAAAACAACCAATCAAATAAAACCCTCTCACATCAATTCAATTTAGCTAATATATATATTCTACATACCTATAATTTCTTTCTCTTCATTTCTTTCTCATGAAGTCAAATAGATCCCAGTGGGAATAATTCAAAAACAATGTAAATAATTGTTTTCTCTTTATGTAATTGCAATAATTAGCACTGACATTATGATAGGGAGAGTAGTTGTGGGTAATGTGGTCAAACTGTGAATGTAAATAGGCAAAAACAAGCTAAGCTGGTCTTCTGTTCTTATGGTCTTCCATCAAACATTAGCCTATTCATTTTAAACTTAAATATACACAATGGCCACCAATGAAAATGTATTACTTATCGTCATTCATATCTACTCTCAAGGAGCTATTTGGTTCCAAATTTTCCAGTTATTCTTGGTGAACAAATATATTAGTTTGATGGTTTTTTTTAATTGACGTGAAATTCACATAGGATAAAATTAACCATTTCAAAGTAAAAAATGCAGTGGCATGTAATACATTCACAATTTTGTGCAATCACCGCTTATATCAAGTTCCAAAACATTTTCATCATGCCCCCTTCCCAAGAAAAAAACCCTGTTTCCAATAAGTAGTCACTCACAACTTCCTCCTACCTCTACCCCTGAAAAACTCCAATTATGTTTTCTGTCCTTGTGGATTTATCTATTTTGGATATTTAATATAAATGGAAATCATGCAATATATGCCCTTTTGTGTTTGGCTTCTTTAACTCAGATTAATATTTTTAAGATCCACCCATATGTAGCATGTATTAGCACTTTGCTCACTCCTGGGTTTTGTTAGTTTTTTTTCATGGTTTATTTTAGCTCATTAAACATATTTAAGACAATTAACTTAAAGTTATTATGCAGGGGGACGGATGTAGTTCAAATGGTTGGGCGTCTGTCTCCCACATGGAGGGACCTGGGTTCAATCCCTAGGATCTCCTGGTTAAAAAAAAAAAAAAAAAAGTTATTGTCCAGTAAGTCCAATGTGTGTACTTCCTCTGTACATTATCTGTTAATTTATCCTGGGAATGGGCCATACTTTCTTGTTTCTTTGCATTCTTCATAATTTTTTGTTTGAAACTGGATATTTTTAGCATAATAATGTGTAGCTCTGGAAATCAGATCATTTCCCTTTCTTAGGCTTTGTTTTTGTAATTTGCTGTGGATTTTAGTGGTTTGTGTACTTAATGAATTTTGTAAACTATTTTTGTATTGAGTGTGTTCTGTGCCATGTGTGGTCTCTGAGTCTCAATTATTTAGCTTGTGGTCAATTATCATTTGAGCTGAAATGTCCTTGAACACCTGGAG